>JAAGKR010002094.1:34337-45922 GCA_011419295.1 Clarias macrocephalus | reverse complement strand
AGGTGTGGCCTGTGTATCAATTAGTCCCAGTGAAGGAGGTGTGGCCTGTGTATCAATTAGTCCCAGTGAAGGAGGTGTGGCCTGTGTATCAATTAGTCCCAGTGAAGGAGGTGTAGCCTGTGTATCAATTAGTCCCAGTGAAGGAGGTGTGGCATGTGTATCAATTAGTCCCAGTGCAGGAGGCGTGGCCTGTGTATCAATTAGTCCCAGTGCAGGAGGCGTGGCATGTGTATCAACTAGTCGCAGTGAAGGAGGTGTGGCCTGTGTATCAATTAGTCCCAGTGAAGGAGGTGTAGCCTGTGTATCAATTAGTCCCAGTGCAGGAGGTGTGGCCTGTGTATCAATTAGTCCCAGTGAAGGAGGTGTAGCCTCTGTATCAATTAGTCCCAGTGCAGGAGGTGTAGCCTGTGTATCAATTAGTCCCAGTGAAGGAGGTGTGGCTTGTGTATCAATTAGTCCCAGTGAAGGAGGTGTGGCCTGTGTCCCAGTGAAGGAGGTGTAGCCTGTGTATCAATTAGACCCAGTGAAGGAGGTGTGGCCTGTGTATCAATTAGTCCCAGTGCAGGAGGTGTAGCCTGTGTATCAATTAGTCCCAGTGAAGGAGGTGTGGTGAGGCTCTGTATGTTTGTCTGTGTTGCTGCAAATTCAGTCACATTTTACTTTCAACACGCAGGCCTCTCACAACCGTATACACACACACACACACACACACACACACACACACACACACACACACACACACGTGTATACACAGGGGAACAAACAGAGAGCATGCAGCCAAGCAGATGACACGCACATTTAAGCTCCTGTGAACATTCACTTTCTATGCATTCACACACACACACAAACACACACACACACACACACACACTTTCATTCACATCCTTTACTCACACTCTGTCTTTCTGATTCATATACAGTACATTCTTTATTGTGCACACACACACACACACACACACACACAACTTTTTCTCTTTGCACGTGTCCCTAAACTGCCACGCTGGATTGACCATCATGCCATGTTCTGTACACACTCTGTTTTTCCATTCTGTCATCTCTCTCTGTCTCTCTCACACACACACACACTCATCACACAGGTGTGATGCTTTTGATTCATCCATTGTTCTCAATATATAAATATAATGCTCCAAAAATCTTCAAAAAAAAATTTTTTATCTCCTTATCCCATTTTCTGTCACTCCCGACCTTTCCCTCTCATCCGTCCATCTTTTGTCTCCCTGTCTCCTCTTTTCTCCCTTCTCCACCCTTTTCAAATTCTTTACCATTCATCAATGCTTTTCTTTTTTTCTGCTCTCTCTCTCTCTCTCTCTCTCTCTCGTAATCCCTGCACTTATTCCCTCGTTATTTCCTCCTTTAGAAAAGCAGGAGAGGACAGGCTGAAAGTGGGACACGTGAATTAAACATCTTAGGAGGATCATTAAGGGATCGTGGGAGAGACGAAATGAAAATTTTCTTGAGCTCCTTGCATGTGTGTGTGTGTGTGTGTGTGTGTGTGTGTGTGTGTGTGTGTGTGTGTGTGCAGTGTGTGTGTGCAGTGTGACCCGCAGGGCTTGCTAAACAAGGCTGATCAATGTCAATTACCGGCCTCTAGGTCTGTAAACTATTGTTCAGGCGCTAACATTTTGCGTTGCTAGCAAAAATAATCACTGTGATAACAAAATCAATGCAAGTTTCAGTTGTCATGCTGTTATATAAAGCAACATTTTTTTCCACCTCAAACGCCTACAAATCAGCTAATGCAGCTAGATAGATTAGCTCAACCCCATGACCCTATGACATCATAGCATAAATGACAATAACGCTTATCGTATTTATTATACTCATCTTCACATATCTTTCTTTCCCCGCTCTCTCTCTCACTCTCTCACACACACACACACACACACACACACACACACACACACACACCTAACACACCTCAGGTTAATATCCGTCTCACATATCTTCCTCAGTACCCTACGCGCATACGTATTCACTGCTAATCTGAATCTGAATATGAAGCAGATGCCTGTGAACAGACAGGGGGTCTAAGGGCATCACTGGGAGGCGTCAGTTGGGTTTGTAACGTTCCACACGCTGCACTCGATGCTGTAGCTCTGCTATTTGCATCACAGCTGCTGGTTATATGAGTCGAAAAATCAGGTACACGCTAATGTATAACATCTGTCTCAGTTGCACATGTGCAAACCAATAACATGTTCCCAATAACCAATCACTAAAAAAAAAAAATCACCAAGCATGTTCAGATTATTGACCAACCAATCTGCATCATTCTCTGCAACTAATCACTGATTACTACTGTTCCAAACGAACAATGACTGACGGATCACCATTTACTCCAGAGACCAACTGCTGATCTCCACTGTTCTCAATGGTGCATTATTAATCAACATTGTCCATCAAAAAACAATCACTGATCACCATTGTGACTAAAAACCAATCACTGATTACTACTGTCCATAACAAAAACATTAATCACAATTTTCCCCAAAAACCAACCACTGATCACCTTCTTCCAAAAAACCAACCACTGCTGACCCTTGTTCCAAAACATCAACCACTGCTGACCCTTGATCCAAAAAACCAACCACTGCTGACCCTTGATCCAAAAAACCAACCACTGCTGACCCCTGTTCCGAAAAAAACCAACCACTGATCACCCTGTTCCCAAAAAATCACCCCTGTTCCAAAAAACCAACCACTGATCACCTTGTTCCAAAAAAAACAACCACTGCTGACCCTTGATCCAAAAAACCAACCACTGCTCACCCCTGTTCCAAAAAACCAACCACTGCTGACCCCTGTTCCAAAATACCAACCACTGATCACCTTGTTCCAAAAAAAACAACCACTGATCACCGTTGATCCAAAAAAACAGCCACTGCTCACCCCTGTTCCAAAAAACCAACCACTGATCACCTTGTTTCAAAAAACCAACCACTGATCACCTTGTTTCAAAAAACAACATTACTGAACCCCAGCTTCTGTCCCTCGCTCTGATTCAGTTTCACCCTCATCTTTATCACTCAATTTTTAACTCCTTTCCTTCCTCCGTGTCCTTCTCTGTCTCTCCTGCCTACTCACTTCTCCTTCTGTTTTTCTCCTCATATCTTCCTCCTGCCCAGGCTGCAGCCTTTTCCCGCTGAAAACGTTGATGATATTTCACTTCATTTCTTAATTTCCTTTTTATTACTGTGACCTACAGCAGTCAAGATATGAAAGGATATCATGGTTAAAATCATTACCCTACGCCCTAGGCAAATGTGGTTTTTATATTACAGTAAAACAGATCAATAAAGATGTAACACAGAGAGTGATTTGTGCAAGTCTAACAGCGGCAAAATCCCTCAAAGCAAAACAGCATGTTGAGTTACACAAACTGTAGATGAAACCATGTCGCAATAAAAACGTCAGATTTTTTTAATGCAAAAATCTCTACTGCATTTACAATCCTTGAAATCATCAGCACTGCTGTTTATTGTGAAAAAGTGAAAAAGTATTTGATTTTTGATTTTTTTGCATATTTGTAATACGTCAACAATATTCATATTTGTTCGATAACATATTCAGACATCAACGATTATAGGATAAGATAACCAGAGTAAATACAAAATCCAGTTTTGAAAGAATTATTTAATTTATTAATGGGGAAAAAAAACAGTCTAGACTTATTATCAGCAGTAGTGGTGTGTGTGTGTGTGTGTGTGTGTGTGTGTGTGTGTGTGTGTGTGTGTGTGTGTGTGTGTGTGACCCATTACTGCTCATCATTGTCTCCCAGTGAGGTTTAAAATGTAACAGCCAGAATAATAAAATCATAAATGTCTTTTACTTCATGACATATTTCTTTTTTATTTTAAATGCACACACAGTTCCCTCGCCCTCCCCTTACACTCTACCCACGGTCTATTTAAATATATATTTTTTTTAAAAACACAAAAAAAAAAACACTGGACCATTTTCACAGCTGGACATCTGTTGGTTTGACCTGGTCCATCTGCTTAGCAACAAAAAATATGCTAATCTACAGCCCTAATACTGTATAATGACTCAACGCCGTCACCCACTCCATGACTGCATATTTCATAACTCAAAAGCCAGCAGTGTGAAGCCAACTGCATCGCTCGGTAAAGACCTTGAAAAAAAAAATGTTGAGAATTTTATTGGATATTTTAGATTTTCATTCTCAGATACGTGCATGCTGTACAGTATATAAAGAAAATTAAGCCACCAGTGGCTAAGTTTCTTTGAAGATATGATAAGGTCGTAATTAATGGTGGAACATTTCATACAGCACGTTGCTGCAGGGCGCTAATAAGAGTCTAGCGAAGCTCTTTCAGGCACTCGAGGAGAATACAATCACAAATACTGTGGGGTGGCATCTTATGTCGAGAAGCACTTTTTGCCCTCATTCTCTCTCTAGATGATTCGACTCTCCTGATGCACGTAGGTGTGAGAGATTTAGAACGTGCAGAAGTTCAGCGCACTCATGTCAGCAACGAAAAGCCCTTGTGAGTGAGATTTGTCTCAGAAATCGACAACTCAGATTCCCTTTGTGGTTTTTTCTCTGTCCTTAAAAACCGATCACTGATCACTACTGTTCCGGTAATAATCCGGGAATCCGGAAAAATCCAGTAATAAAAGAAAGAAAAGGAAATAGAAACCTCGGATCTTCTATTGAATGAAAGGATTGAGAGATAGATGAGATAGCAGGAGAGTTAAATTTGGTATAAAAGTTCTTCCACTCTCTCAACCTGGCCACTGAAAGTTCAACATGGCACCTCATGGCAAACGACTCTCAGAAGACCTGAAAAAACGAGTTGTTGCTTTACATAAAGATGGCCGAGGCTATAAGAAGATGGCCAACACTCTGCACCTGTGCTGCAGCACTGTGGCCAAGACCATCCAGCGCTTTAGGAGGACAGGTTCTTCTCAGAACAGGCCTTGCCATGGTCGGCCAAAGAAGCTGAGTCTCAGCGTCAGATCCAAAGATCGGCTTTGGAAAACAGACGGATGAGTTTTAGTCTCCAGCATTGCTGCAGAGATTGAAGGGATGGGAGGTGTCAGTGCTCAGACCGTACGCCGCACACTGCATCAAATTGCTCTGCATGGTTGTCATCCTAGAAGGAAGCCTCTTCTAAAGATGGTGCACAAGAAAGCTCGCAAAAATTTGCTGCAGACTTGCAAACTAAGGACCAGGATTATTGGAACCATGTCCTGTGGTCTGATGAGACCAAGATAAACCTATTTGGTTCAGATGGTGTCAAGCGTGTGTGGCGGCAACCAGGTGAGGAGTACAGAGACAAGTGTGTCTCGCCTACCGTCAAACATGGTGGTGTGAGTGTCATGATCTGGGGCTGCATGAGTGCTGCTGGCATTGGGGAGCTACAGTTAATTGAGGGAAACATGAATTCTAACATGTACTGTGACATACTGAAGCAGAGCATGATCCCCCCTCCCTCCGGAAACTGGGCCGCAGAGCAGCGTTCCAGCATGATAATGACCCCAAACACACCTCCAAGATGACCACTGGCTTGCTAAAGAGGCTGAGGGTAAAGGTGATGGACTGGCCAGGCATGTCTCCAGACCTAAACCCCATAGAACACCTCCGGGGGCTTCTTAAAAAGGAAGGATGGAGGAGCACAAGGTGTCAAATGTCCACCACCTCCGTGATGTTTTGATGGAGGAGTGGAAGAGGATTCCAGTGGCAACCTGTGAAGCTCTGGTGAACTCCATGGCCAAGAGAATTCAAACCGTGCTGGAAAATGATGGTGGCCACACAAACTATTGACATTTCACATTTTCACTTAGGGGTGTCCTCACTTTTGTTGCCAGGGGTTCAGATATTATTGGCTGTATTTTTAGTTATTTTGAGGGGGCGATAAATTTACACTGTTATACAAACTTTACACTGACGACTTTACATTGTGTCAAAGAGGCATTTATGCAGTGTTGTCCTATGAAAAGATAGAACTAAATATTTGCAGAGATGTGAGGGGTGTACTCACTTTTGTGACATACTGTATGTTTGAATGGTTCAGTTTGGTTGTTGCTGTGTTTCATTCAGTCAGTCGATAAACATCACTAATGCCATCCTCTGTGACATTAACCGCCACGTCTCCGCTTGTTATAATGATTACAGATACCTTTGTGTTTAACGCTGTATGCTCAAGACTAGCAGGCTGTACTTTAGTACACAAAAGCACATCCCCCCCCCTTAAGTATAACAAGAGTGTGTAAGTGTGAGTGTGAATGTGTGAGTGTGTGCGTGCGTGTTTCACGTCCCCCATGAAAGAACATATCTCTGAAAAGGAGGCAATTTTACCTCCTCCATTCGCTCTGCTGAGAGATGAGGATGGATCGAAAGATGAAAAAGGAGCGATGAAATGGCAGATCTGTCAGCCAGTCCTTAGCATGCTGAGGCTTGGCTCGCTTGACGTTGTTGTCATGGTAACCTTAAAGTATGGAGAAGAAAGAAAATTACATACATGGAAGGTTATCTCGATTTAAGGAAAGGGTTAATATGCCGGGTTTGCTCGAGGGGTTGAAGTGTGTTATTATGTCGCACGTGGGTGCCGGAGTTCATATTGTTTTTACTTTTTTTTTTTTAACGTGTAAAACTTTTAACGCCTTTAGAGCGGCGATCTGTGCTCGGATAAAAACCGCTGATAAGCAAAGAATGAAGAATTCTTTCTGATCCACAAGATTATTTGATGTGTTTCACAAAATCCTACCGTGAGAGTTCAGGAAGAAAAAAAAATCAGGACTGGAATGGAATTTTCTGTTCGATACTTTTGATGTTTTTATCTTGAGTTTTATCAGTCGATACGTCCGGCAAACGGCTTCCCTCTGGAGGACTGCGGCATTGACCTGTGAATTTCTCCTTGCGTTCCATTCAAGTATGAAGTATGTCCTTGAATCCATGTCCATTAAAAGGCTTGGTGCTCTTTTCCAGTATGATCTAATGTGTGTGTGTGTGTGTGTGTGTGTGTGTGTGTGTGTGTGTGTGTGTGTGTGTGTGTGTGTCATGGAGTAGCCCGCGGGATAAACCCGAGAATCCGGAACCATCACATCAGAGGGGCTAAAATGCCAAGAGACACTTGTGCTGACACGGAACAGGAAGGGCTTCCAAAAGGACGTTCAAGGTTGTCTTTAACTCCGCACGCACACTAGCAAGCAATCAGGCTAGTTTTATCACTTAAGATCGCTCACTTACAATTCATTCTTAGAAACCGAGTGTTGGACTTCTGATCAGGAGGTCCCCGGTTCGATCTTCTAGAGATCCTTGACACCACCACTGTTGAACCGTTTAGCAAGGTCCTTCACCTTCAAGTGTTCAGATCAGTACAATCGGACGTCGAACTCGACTTTATAAATACCTGTCACAGAACTGATGCACACAATCGAAAGCAAGGGGTTGCGCAAGAGAAAAGAGAAAAAGCTAGAGCCGTACCGTCTTTAATGCCGCAGCTATTTAAGACCGGCAATCAAGAAGGCGAAAGAAAGAAACCGCAACACTAGTCAGCCGAACAAGAGCAACTGGGAGCTCAGGCATGTGGAAGAGGGCGGATAGCACTTTCTAGGGAACACCTTCGTTTGGTACCCAGCCTTAATGCCTCGTTATCCCGTGGAAGTTCAGTTTGTGAACTAATAGTTTTTCTCTTATTTTCTCTATGAAACTATATTTGCTGAATTTCCTGAATTTACAGTTAAAAGAGGTTGTGCCAGTGTGTGTGTGTTTTTTCCACAAAGCTAATGATAGCGCATCAGATGTTAAACCGCATCAGGTGTCTCCGTTCCCGATGGGAGTCACGTCTCGTTTAATAATCCCGTAGCGCCGTGACTCGCCTGGGTGTGTACGGACATCTGGCAGCAAAAGAGTCTCAGATATACAGAGAGTATAGCAATAGGAATGAGAATGATGATGATGATGATGATGATGGGGGGTGTGGTTTAGTGAAAAGTCAGCTGAGCGAGAGGATTAGATGAGCGTTTCGTGCCGGTAGTGAGTCATGTGTGTATTTGGGGCGAGGAAAGAATTTTTCTGAGAAAATTTAATCTTTCAGTTCATTCAACTTTAATGCGTTATAATAAAACAAAGTTTAAAGAGTAAAACTTTTCCCTCTTCAACATGGATCAGATCTCAGACTGTCAAGATGCCTCTAAGATCCGTGATGTCCAAGATACAGTTCAGAGGAGCAAAAGTGCAGCACAACACTGGACCCCAACTTTGAAGGCAATTAAAAGCTGATCGTGGACTGGTGTGTGTGTGTGTGTGTGTGTGTGTGTGTGTGTGTGTGTGTGTGTGTGTGTGTGTGTGAATGAGGGCAAAATCTTGGCAAAAGTTTTACTCACATCCAGTCTCTCATGCTCTTTCTCGTCTCAGTGTCCTCATCTGTTCCTAATAAATAAATAAAGCATAAAACCATATAATATAAAAACGTATTTAAGACCGAAACTCTGAGTTTAAAATAAAATCCTTTTAATAAGACTTTTCCAAATATAGGCGCAAAGGAAGAAACATTGAAATGTGGTTCTTTATTAAAGATAAACAGCTCGACATTGTGAAACTCTACTGCACTTCACTGGTTTATTATACAGTATGTGAACTTTCAGAACTCAAGAACGTGAACGAGAATGCAAAACTAATAATAATATTAATAATAATAACCACCTCATAGCTTAGGATTTTGAGATCTGCATGTTTGACGTTCCATACGTCCTGGTTCTGTCATTTGGATTGTGCATTCCCCTCATGAGCCCGAGTCCCACAATCCCTCCCCGATGGCCTCGGATTTATCTCAGCCAAAGGTCCCGGCCAGGTCTCCTTCTACGTGAATGGGTTTGTTTGATCAGCGACTTATTCCTTTGTGAGAACAGGCTTAGTTTTGTCCTTTTTTTCGCACACACTCTCTGAGTTAGTCTTGTGAAGATCAACAAACAAAATCTCTGCGAGAAGTTTGCGAGACTTTCGAGCTTGTAGCGATGAGGGTTTATTTTTTGTTTGGTGTGGGCTCCGTAAAGTACATAGACAGCATGAGGTGGAGCTGAGTGAGACTCTACAGTATGCATCCCGCTTAGAAGAACGTCCAAGACATCATGGATGACTGAGACAGAAATGTATTGAGGCAGCGAGCCACCAAGACTTTAGCCGGAGGTCGAGGCATTGAAGGTTCTTGTTAGCTTGGGCTCTGATTTAACACTGGGTGAAGTTATGAATTTACAGCAGATTGGGGACATATTATTTTGTTTTTGAGGGCTGGGGTTATTTTTACATATACATGGCTCCAACCTTAAACTAAGGAGATTTCTTAGACTTCTTGCAGGTCTGTGTCATCGATAGAGAAGACCAGGTTTCAATCCCAAGCTTGCTTATCGGAGAAGGAGGTGTGAGAATGGTGTACATACTTATACACTTCTGAGACACTTGTGAAGATGGAGCACTTTTTACATAAGAGTTAGAATTCCATCCATCCATCCATCCATCCATCCATCCATCCATCCAACCATCTAGGAACCTCTGTAGTCTAACTAGGGACTGTGGAGGCCAATTATGAAAATTGGCCTTTTTGAAGATCATATCTCTCTCCATTAACACCTGGAAGGAAAGCAAGGTCTGGCTGAGAAATACGTTAAATCTCTTACCATTCTTAGTCTCTGGTTGTACCATGCTTTAAGGTCACCATCTGGCAGAGAGTCTAGAGTATCTAGAGCCTACAGTATGAAGTTTGTGGAGCTGTTAGGTATGGACGGATCTCCAAGAGGCAGGAGAAGCTCAGTGGGTAAGACGTCGGACTACTGATCAAACAGTCTCAGGTTCAAACTCCAGTACCACTAAGTTGCCACTGTTGGACTCTTGAGCAAGGCAGTTAACCTCAGACTGCTCAGCTGTAGCATGGAATAAAATGTGAGTCGCTCTGGATAAGAGTGTCGTCCAAATGCCGCAAATATACAGTAAATGTCCAAGCTCTGACCATGTTTAATGTAATAGGGCTGGTGCAGAGATCCATTGTCTCGGTTCTTTTAGCTTCATCGCATTTGGTCAAAAAGGTCATGATGTACTGTAAGGACGTAGCCCGAAGGTCAAAGGTTCATATCAAATCCAGCTTCGTACTGTAGATATAATTGTTGCTATGCAATCAACTAATCAACTAAAAACCAAGCGCTCTAACCATTATGCAGCATTCACCTCACCTCGATCACACGACCCCTTGCTGAAAGTTTTGAGACACCCCGGAATGTGACGTGAAAGCCAGTGTGGTTGAGATGTCACGCCATTGGGTCTTACTGGCTTACCTAAAATCTCATGAGGTCTGAATGACAGTAAGGAACACCCTGCTCGCTATAATATACACACCAACACGATAAGGAAACACAGATTTTGGTCTCCTCCATGTTCCCCCATATATCATTTCCGTCCACCCTGATCTCCGTAACAGCATACGGTCGCATCTCTGGAATCTGTTTTAATTCCTTAAAGACAGAGCAAAGATGCTATGTTGACTCAGTCGTGTGGACTATTATGGGATGGCACATGCTGCTGCAAAAGAGCTTGGCTGGATATGATAAAGGCCAAAGTTCAGTCATGCCACAAACAGGATGAGAAAACGAATCGCTCGTAGGCTTTTAGAAAAGATGTCAAAGGTCAGACTGTGTGTGTGTGTGTGTGTGTGTGTGTGTGTGTGTGTGTGTGTGTGTGTGTGTGTGTGTGTGTACGTAAGATGTGGAGGAAGATAGTCACATTGCATTAGATGATATATGAAATGAAAGCCAAAGGCTGTGTCTAACCCCTTTTATGACCCTTTTCTCTTCCCACAGGCTCTGTACCGAGGCTTCATGACGGTTTCTGAGTTGTTGCAGCAGGGCTATGATTTCCAACCTCCTGAAAGCTGTACAGTTCTTCCTATCTGTGTTAATCTGTTGATCAGGTATCTCCACACACACACACACATACATCCTGACCGTTCAGATCTTTTGAAAAAGACCACAAGCCATTTTTCTTATTCTTCGCCTCTAAATAAACCCCATCATCAGTCCATTGAGGTCACATCCCGAACCGAAACTTTCATACTAAGAAGAAATGAGCAGCATCAGTGATTTGAGCTTACTTTCAAAACTCATTATCTGATCTTTTTTTTTTTTTTTTAATGGCTACCGGATTGTAACTGCATCCGAAGACTGAGACGACATGCAGTGCATCCACATGGCATTTGTGATTTGGAACACAGCCATGCTCCATATGGATGCATTTTGTAAACCATAACGACCTTAATAATCCTAATAAGGATAATGATAATGAAGTCTTTCACAAAGAGTTGATATGTTGATATTATTTCCTGTGATCAGACGCAGATTAGAGCTGCTTTCAGCGTGAAGGTGATAGCATCAGGATTTTACTGTATTTCTCCTGTAATTCATGTGATGACAATGAGGTATAGCATAAAAGCAGACAGTGAGATGAGATTTTGTGTTCTTTTACTATATGAATAATGGTGATTAGTGGGGAGAAGTTTTCCTAGCGAAAAGATGGAAGACACTCCATCCTTCCCATATAGACCAGTCAAAAA
>JAAGKR010002094.1:0-33766 GCA_011419295.1 Clarias macrocephalus | reverse complement strand
CTGAGGATGTTTCCGGTTCACTCCTATTTATAACCTGCAGGTGCACCTTATTCGGTGACGTCATGCCTGGCACAGGTTATAAGCCGAAGGTATTCGGCGGGTTTGACATGCACAGGCTTCACAACCGGGCAACAAAGAGATGTTCCCATAGCGTTTTCACGCAGCATCTCGTTCCCGCTTTATCAGGGAACAGGGTTACAGCCAAGTAACCCGAGATTTTGTGTTCTTTTACTATATGAATAATGGTGATTAGTGGGGAGAAGTTTTCCTAGCGAAAAGATGGAAGACACTCCATCCTTCCCATATAGACCAGTCAAAAAAATAGCTATTTGGGAAGCATTATGGACAATGACACTTCATGACTGCAACTGCGAACCTAAATATATCTGTAATAGAGCCCTACTTCTTCTGTGTCTCAAACTGCTCAGCATTATATAGGTCACATAAACACAACACTATTAAGGGTTTATGTTGGACGTGTCCCAAACCACACCATCAATGGTCCACCATGTGCATGTCCCAAACCATACACCCTAGACTACAGTATATAAACATCAACAGTAACACAATATGGAAGTGTCCCAATCCACACATCAACACCATTACATCACCATCTCTACACTATCAAACCACATACCCTAGTCACAACATAGGCCAAAACATACACCATATTCGTTATATGCACCCTAGGGGGTTCATTTTGGTTGTGTCCCAGGCCAACCAAACACCAAAATTAATACAACAGGAAGGTTTTCAAAACCACACTCCATATTCTCTACTTCTGTCACTTAAACACAATCATGAACCATATTGTTTGTTATCCATTATACACGCCATTAGGGGTTCATTTTGGATGTGTTCCAAACAACACATCAACACCATTACAACCATTACATTGGTCCACTCTAGGTAGTATGGGCTTGTCCCAAACTACTCTCATTATTTACTATATAGGCTATTTAAAAAAAAAAATGTCATCAGTCCACACATCAACACCATCACAAATGCCTTAACATAATGAGTCTACTATGGGCTTGTCCCAAACCACCCACCATAGTCACTCCATAGACAAGGTAAACACCATCATGAATCCAATCTAAATGTTTCACAAACCAAAAAACATATCCACTTTACACACCAATAATGTTGTGTGGTGTGCTCATAGGTGATTGATAATGGTGTTAATACAGTATGTAGTGATTAGGGTGTGTGGATTGGGATACATCCATATTACATTATTGGTGGTGTTTATACAGTATGGTCTATATAGTGAATGGGGTGTCTGGTTTTGGGGCCCATCCAAAATACCCCCATAAGAATGGATGTACTGTATAGTGGATATGGTGTGTGGTTTGGGAAATGTGGATGTTGGATTAATGATGGTCTTTAGGTGGCCTATGTAGTGAATAGGTTGTGTGGATTGGGATACGTCCATATTATATTATTGGTGGTGTTTATATGGTCTATATAGTAAATGGGGTGTGTGGTGTGGGACACATCCAAAATAGTCCCCTAAAGGTGTGTATAGTGGATATAATGTGTGATTTGGCAAACATATACATTGGCATGGTCTAAAGGTGGGCTATGTAGTGACCAAGGTTGTGTGGTTTTGGACATGTCTGCACTAGGCTTACAATGTAAAGATGGAGATGTGATGATGTGTATACACTATGGCCTATGTAGTGACTAGAGTATGTGTTTACACACACTCTAGTCACTATATCAGGCCACCTAAAGACCCTCGTTAATCCAACGTCCACATTTCCCAAACCACACACCATATCCACTATACAGTACATCCATTCTTACGGGGGGTATTTTGTATGTGCACCAGTGACACGCAGACTCCTAACACACCATTTCACTCGTCAGCTTTACTAAAACGTCAGCGCCTCAGGCTACTCTAGTGTGTGACGAGTTCCATGACTGCTGTGAGAAGTCAGTGACAGGATCGTCGTCTTGTCTGTAACACTGTCAGTGTGGAAAAATTTGACAACGTACAGAAGCTAATCATGTCTCTCATGCATGTATTTATCCAGAGAAATATACCTTCCTAGGGCTATATACATCACATGGATAAATATCTGACTTACTGATTACCAAGGCAACAGGCACAGACTAGATAACCTTTTCATTATCCTTGTTAGATCCTAGTTAGCTTGCTATGCATCAAACATGCTAGCAGCGAGCAAGCTGGTCTTATGTGGCTAACAAGCACAAATTTTGAATCTTTGAATTTGAATCTTCTAAAATGTTATATTTCCGCAGACAGCATGCTTACAAAACAAAAGGACAGTACTTTAATGCCTGGCTAAAACGTTAAACTCTAAAACTCTATCCAATTTATAACTTTTCACAGACATTCTGTACTCATGTCCTCATAAAACAGGTGCCCTCATTTCTTTTTTTTTAACCATACTTTGAAAAACATTTTTTAAACACCTTAAAGGTTTTTAACTGTATTGTAATCATTTCTCTGCACAGTGAATAGAAACTGAAATGAAAACGAAAAACATCATTTAAAATAAAGTGTAATTGGTGCGTTCAGAGGTTCGGCGCGGAGATGCTCAGCGGGCTCCGAATGAGAATGTTAATTAAGAGCAATTCAATTTACTTTCTTGAATAAAGGCGGCAGGGTATGGGGAGGGGCGGGGTGTTTGCATAAAAAAGTGGGAGACGAGGACATTAGAAACTGGGCTCTTGGACGACCGGAGGCATTTTCAATAACGGATACGTGTGTACAAACGCTGGTCTGCAGCTAAACCTAAGGCAACATCATGCGATCTCTCAGGCCAGACACGCACACACATCATCTTTCATCATTCATCCCTTTTCTCTTCTAGCATTCTGTCGTATGTGGTCTGAGAACGCAGGAGCTCTGGAGGACTCGGGAGACGGTAACAGATCTAACAGGATGGAAAGACACACACAGGACTGTAACTAGTGATGAAAAATGGAAAGGACATTCGGCAAACATTCCGGTAGAATGACTGCGTATAAATAATGTATATGGTAACACGTTGGTTTCTGGTCTCTTTGGGGATTGGGGGGTGCTATAACTTTTAGACAGTGCATTTATACGCCTATACTCATTTATACTCCTATAAGATAAGAGGTCAAACTAGAGGACAGAAGCAGACGCTTGTGAAGGTGTTAAAAGCAAATAAAGATCCTGAAGCTTGTGCCCAGAATAGAGTACAAAGGCTCTAGAAGTTCTGTGAAATGACGGGACAAAATAGAAACATCCATCATTATTACATAGTTATTATTATTATTATTATTCTCATTCTCCCTCATTAACACCGCCTTATTTCCTATATAGCGCTGATCCTGTACAGGGTCATGGACGGCCTGGAGCCTATCCCAGGGGCCACGGGGCACTAGACTGGTTATACCCATAATAGGGTGCCAATCCACACAGGCACACTCATAGACTATGGGCATTTCTATGGGCATTTTAGAAGCACCAATTAGCCAAATCTTCACATCTTTGGAGTGTGAGAGGAAACCTGGTGGTACCTGGAGGAATATGCAAACTGCACACTGTCCTGAGATGAGAATTGAACCCTCAACACTGGAAGTCGGCCATGTTTATTGACTTGAGCCACACTGTACGGCTGCTTGCATAGCATGCTGAAGCAGGATAAATTTTCGGGATAGTACTTTTAAACAGTACTTTTTGATAACAATGTGCCAGAAAAGTGTTGTAGAGCCTTTTTAAGCCAGTTTCATGTCTTTTAATAGCAACAGAACCATTGAAAATGGGAAATGCCTTATAATATCCTAAATACAGTATGAGTGAGGTTCTGGTCTCTTCATTGCCATTGGCTAGCACTAACACAAAGGGAGGTCTGAAGCTGGTTCTTTTACAGCTACAGAAATAAAGCATGCCAGAATGCATATTTTGTTATGTAAAAAAGTGACTTAGACAGGATTATACAGAGTGTGTAAATGTCAGCCGGTGTGCCTTTGATGTTTTAATGTCAGAGAAGGACAACTGACGGACATTTGAATGAATATCAGATCACGTCCTGATCTGTGGTATTTCTTTTATGTCTTGACCAAAAAAAAAAAAAAAAGTAATAAATTCAGAGGAAGTTCTTCACATTTGCAAGGTCATGTGATGGAAGAGAAGGATTTTTCTGTGGTAGATTAGCAGTTAGCGCATACACACAGCATTCCTTTTACATTTGTTTCATACCTTCAAAACTGTACTAGCGCAAATCAGGAAACAACGCTAACAAAGGAATCACTCAAAGTCTGTTTTCAGGATAGCTAACGTCATAACTCAGAGTTAGCTTTTCCTACATTAGCCAGCTCAGATTTCCCTGATTTTCTCTCTCTCTGTCTTTCTGTTATCCCTTTTCCTCTTCATATTAACCTTCATAATAATCTCTCTTCAGTTTAAAGGAAATAACTCGACAGCCCTTTTGTCTTCTCTATAAAATGAGCGCGAGCCTCTCAGCAGGAGTCCAGGCTGCAGCGTTTCGCAAAGCGTGCGGCTGTAATTTATTCGGCGCTTTCGTTCAACCGCGCGCCGCAGGAGGCTGTCAGATTGGCTCGCCGCTTGAAACAACACACCCGCTAAACCCCAATACTGCACGCTTCAGCCTTCCGGGATTGAATACGAAGCAGACTGACATCAGAAGAGCAGCAGCTATAGACGGACGCTTCACTTCTGACAAATAAATTAACCTCGTTGGTGGGCTTCCTAGGAGTTCTACCACGGCTCGTGAAACCATTCCAGTTAAATAAACCTTACATTCTCACCTTACCTAATACGCTTAGGATCTTAATTAGCACAGTGGCCCATGTTCCTGAAGTAATGATTGTTTTGTAATTAATGAGAAACCATCAAACAATCCTGCGCTCCCATACAGACTGCGTTAGCACAGTGTGCACACAGAGGAACGTTTAGCTTGTTTAGCTAGTCGAACTTTTGCTTTGCGCTGCCGCGAACAGGTGAAGCTTGTAGCTAAAGATTAGCATATGATGTCGGGAAAGATTGAGGAAGGAAGAAAGACAACACTTATAAGTCAAAAAGAAAGATAACAAGAATAAGAGAAGCAATTAATTATTTTCCTGTAAACAAACCAGTACAAATTTTACCACAGTCCTGCTTTTCATTTAGCCTACTTGATCAAATTTACTTTTTTTTTTCAAAAACATAAAAGTAACAGTTCTGTTTTCTCTAAGTCCTAACTGACAGCCTAGATGCCCACATTTAGCTCTTCTAGCTAAGCTAATATCATCTACAGTACATGATTTTAAAGCTACAGGTTTAGCATTTTGATTGATCAAATGAAGCATTAAGTTTGAGAACACAAGTGACAGGGCAAAGTAAAGACAGGGGGGAAGTGGAACCAGAAACATGAGATGCTTGATTTAGCCGTTTGAGTGTTGATTAATTAGCACAAGGCTAGCTGTAAATTAAGCTACTGATCAGAGCAGTCGTGTTAACCTCAGGGAAACATGTGCAAGTGTGAGACTCTCTCTCTCTCTCTCTCACTCACACACACACACACACACACAATAACATGGCCAGAGGTTTGCTTATTAAAAATAAATCAAAGACTGGCTGTGGATTAAAAAGAATCACTAATAGAGAAAAACCTAGCGAAAAACAGGTGGTCTCCCCAAAGTCCATTTTTTTCCCATCTAATTAGTTCATTCGTTTTTTTCCCTCCCAGATATCGTCAATCATCCCACACATGCTCAGTGTGTGTGGTTTTAAAACATTGCTTTTAAAATAATTATAATAACTAGTTCGCTAAAGTAACGTAGCAGTGAAAAAAGCAGCCTTTTAACAAACAACAGGGATGAAACTTGTGAATGACCAGACAAACATGTGACTGGCTGAAGCATGAAGCATGAGGTAACATTGTGAGAATGTTGTTGCTAAGCAACTAGGTCCTATAGCTAATGTATGCTTAGCTAGCAAGCATGTACTGTAGCTTTGAAAAGCCTAGTGTTAAAAATAATGTTAGATAACTCTTTAGATAACCCTTTAAATGCTCTCTAGATAACACAGATACAGTGCCTTGCAAAAGTATTCATACCCCTTGAACTTGTCCACATTTTGTTTTGTCATGTTACAAACATGTACAACCGTAAATGCATTTTATTGGGATTTTAAATGATAGACCAACACAAAGTGGCACATAATTTATAATTTTCCTTCCACTTCACAACTCTGTGCCACTTTTTTATTTTTTGCTCTATCACAAAAAATACCAATAAAATCTGTCAAAATCTTGTAAAGTGACAAAATGTGTAAAAGGTCAAAGGGTATAAATACTTTTGCAAGGCACTGTCTGTGTGTGTGTGTGTGTGTGTGTGTGTGTGTGTGTTCACATCTCAGTCGTGCCCGGAGCACTGCTATAATTAATCATCTCATTAAAAAAGAGTTTTTTTAATGAGACCTCTGGTGATTGACAGCCGTGGGTGTGGCCTTGGGCGAACAAAGGTCTCTCTGATTGGCCAAATGATTAAACAGTGAATATCAAACTGATCCTTAACGAGGTCGCTAAGTTCCCCTCGAGTCTCTTTCAGTTTCTGGCTGTTGTCATTTTCAGTGTGTGTGTGTGTGTGTGTGTGTGTGGAGTGTGTGCGCATGAGGAGTGTGCGCTCCATCCTCACCCCTCTTGACTTCTTCTTTCTACATCGTCTCTTTTTCTTCTCTATCTCTCCATCTCTCCTCCCAGATGACCTCATCAGTAATTGTCGTCTTGATCTTCATCCTCCTCTTCTGCTCATGATCTCTTTCTCTCTTTCCTCCTCCAGCGTTTTTCGTGCTCTCAGGCAGGTCATTTGTGACGTCATCGAGCCATTATTAACATCCTCCACTCTGACAAGCCGCAACCCTTGACCTTCCACTGGTTTCACTGCTCATCCTTTGGAAAACAGTGATTCCAATAACGCTACATGTTCTGCTGCATGGATTAGGGTTTGTTGACACTTGTCATTAAATTTCATGAACAACTAATTGACAAAAAACAACAAAAAAAAAAAACATTGCCAAGATTGATTGATTACATTTGAGAGGAGAGGAAAATTACTGATTCCATTTTTTAGCTGAGTCAGCACCTGTGCTTCTCTTACAAATCTTTCTCCCTATCCACATGAACAATTTGGAATAAACTTCATGGATAATTATGTGCTCTTGGAAGCTGTGTGTGATGAGGTATGTTTGGCTGACTTATTAATCACACGACAACTTACTTGACACTTCGCTTTTTTATAGATAAAATTATTAAAGGTAAAGAAAACTGTTATCAATTAAACAGTTACTTAACTAGTACTTGTGTTCGATTTGGTAGTAACCCTTTAAAAAAAAAAAAAAGTTAATAGCTACCTAAACGCAATAATAGTTAAGAAAAAACTGTTACTTGACTAGCACTTGTGCACGTTTTGCTTAGATTGGCTAGGTTAGCCTGCATTACTAGCTAGATAAATCTAATCTAACAGTTAAGCAAAAATGTTAGCAATTAATCAGTTACTTACTTGCACACAACTTTTGCTTGTATCAGATTACCTCGCTAAGCCTTTGTTATTAGGTAGCTAAATTTAATAACAGTTAGGAAAAAATACTAGAAATTAAACAGTCACTTAATTAGTGCTTGTACACATGTATTGCTAGTTTTAGATTAGCTAGCTAAGTAGCTCAATTTAATAACAATTAAGGATTTTTTTTTTTTTTACAAATATACTGTAACTTAACTAAAACTATTTTTAAAACTAAATATGAACATGTACACATGTTTCGGTTAAGACTGGCCACCATAGCTTGTGTTACTAGCTAGTTACATTTAACAGCAGTAAAGCAATTAAACGGTTATTTAACTAGCATTTGTACACGATTTATCCTCCTTTTTTTTTCTTTTACAAGGGGAACTAATCGTTGCTAATCAACTACGAGTAAACAAACTTGCTCCGTTTCAATTTTAACTATTAGTTACAACTATTAGTTAACTATTAAGTATACATTTCTTATATTATTCACTACACATAATTACATAATAGCAAAGATTATATAGGTTGTTAGATCTTGTACTGAGTATTGAGCTGCGCGACTTAGCTAAGCCAGTGTTTCAAGCTAGCTATATTTAATAAAAATTAAACAGAAAATGTTAGCAATTACATGGCAACTTAACTAGCACTTGTACACGCATTTTCTCCAGGTTTTTTTTTTTTTTGTAACTAATCATGTTACTGAAGAAACTATTAATAAGCAAAGAAAAAATAGGAAAAACCCAAGGTTGATTCCACTCTTTTAGTTTTTAGCTTAATTGTGTTGACTTATGGCTCATTCGACTCTGTCCCGTGTGTAGTGGTGTGTGTGCGTCGGCTGAACCATCAATCACACCTGATTGTAAGTGATCGCAGCGAGACGTTATGATAATCTCACCCAGGAGGATAGTCTGAGGTCTATTTAACGTTTTCAAAGAAGTTATTAAAGTCATTATAAGTGAACGGTTGCCATGTTTAACGTGACGGCAAGCGCCAGGACGAAGAGTAGAGAGTTCATAAAGTTACCCAAGCAAACATCCTGCCCTGTTTCGCCTGGGCTGCCCCTGTCTGTAACCAGGTCAACAATGATGTTGATGTCCAACCTCACACAGTTCTTGGCCGTTGTTCTGTCCTCGGTTTCTGCATTGGCTTGCATTTCTCACATAACCAGCTCTCTGGTCTTCATGTTGGTTTATCCTTTTTTTTTTTTTCTTTTTTTTTTCTTAGTGTAACCATCACAGAGTCACCCAGGGCTCAGATAAAATCCTGATCTATATTCTAATACTCATCTTTTTAATGCCAAAATCATGGTGTCTTCAATGTAGAGCAAAAAACTATTGAAATGGCCTTGCTGTTCCAATACTTTTGAATCTATAGCAATAATTCTGTTGGACGGTTTAAAATGTTTCATTATCCTTTTTTTTTTTTTTTGGCAATATTATTAACAATTTAAGAAGAAAACACAATCAACAAGGCACTGGTATATGTGTACAAAACAACTAATTCACTACTGGAAATAAATAAAAGAGACAGAATAAGAAATTTAATTTAAATATATGAAATAAGTTTTCAGTTATACTGTAATACTGCTGTTCATAACTTTGAGTTCCTGGAAATCAGTTTGCTTTAGGATTAATTAATAATAAATATATTCCCCAAAAGTCTTACTATGTTAATAGTATGAATGTTTATTATTATTATTATTATTATTATTATTATTATTATTATTATTACAATACTCTGTACAACCTTTAACTTTTCAATGGGTATTCAAAAAAAGTATTCAAAAAAGAAAAGTTTTTAAATTATTGTATAAATGATTGTCCCCCCCATTTAGCCCAGGGATTCTTACCCATAATGGGATGGACACCTCGTCACTCACCAGTCCGTCCCCAGTGGTGGCGCTGTCCTGCCTCAGGTTGCCCCACATTAGCTCCGGGAGTCGTACCCATTATGAGAGCGACACTTGTTCATGTTCATCGCCATTACTGCATGTAAAACAGCACTGTTCCTGTAACTAATGAAGACCCTGGACACCAGGAGCTTTCACTGGCTCTAATGTTGAAATAATGCTGCAGAATCAAACGCTCCACTGCGCCTCGTCTCCTGATATTTTAAACAGTGTGTCAGTAGATTATTTGAGAAACAATCGTTCCATGTGTGTGTGTGTGTGTGTGTGTCGTAGTACTGATTATCTTCAACACTTTGCATGACTTGACTAAACAAAAGTTCAAACTGAGGACGACCTTTGCATTGGTTTGATTGACAGCTCTCTATTTACAGCTTATTGACAGATTATACTTGATACAAAACAACACCGATTGCTATTGACCTCAGCAACCAACCTGTAACATCCTTCTTGCATTTTGTACTTTGTGGATATTGTCGTATATATTGATATCCATAACATTTTTCACATGACATCATCTGGAAAGTGTTTGAAGTATAAGTAAACAGAAAAGTACAGAGAAAAGTGTTTAGAATCATAAGGAAACTGCACGTCTGCATGAATAAAAAAAAAAAAGCACTGATCGAACCTTTAATCGTTTTGTTTAACGCTAGCGCTCGGTCGCTGCTGTGCGTCAGACTTTCCCTCCGTCAGCAGCGGCGTAATCTGCTCATAGAAAGCGTGATAATCGAGTGTTATTGAATCTTATTGTGCAGGAGACTCGCTGGCCGGAGGGACTCACACGGCAGGTTCGAAATTGAGGACGCGGCCCGGCTCCTTCTCGCCACTTAATTGCGAGATTAATTTCTGCTTCAAAGTGCACTTCAAAGTTAATCTACAGCCTCAAGCTGTACACACACACACACACACACACACACACACACCTCACCACCAACAGCACCACTTCCACTACCAATATTAGATGCTTAACATGTGATGTCCGACTAAAACAGATAAACAGCTGCCTTTATAACAGTTTAAGACTAAATGAACATTAAATGATGGAAGGAGTCTCCAGTGTCAGAGGTTGAGCTCCAGTGGCGTCACTGAAACCCGGATCTAACTGGTTAATAACGAATTTCCAATGTCTATTTTTTTAATCCAGTTACTGGAACATTTGTTAATGATCTAATATAACTGATGCGGATGTAGTCTTCATGTAGTCTCAGCTCTCGTCACGCTGTAGAAGCTCTGTGTGTGAGAGCATCGGCTTGTCTCTGCTTCTCCCTTGTGGCTGATCACATGCACTACAGGCTTCATAACGGCCTCCTCAACAACCCACCAACCTCCAAAGGTCCTAAATGGTTCAGATTCTGTTTTTCATCAATATTCGATCAAATAAACTCGCCAGGCACTTTATTAGGTACACGCAGTCGCTGAAGCTTCGTCGGCTAAACGCCCATCATGCATCTGTACCATGCCCAAAGTGTGCCAAGTACCAGTATCTCCTCCACACCATTACACCACCACCACTATCGTGACCCGCTGATACTAGGCAGAAATTCTGTCTCGACCATCTGAACGTCGCAGCAGAAATGGAGACTCATCAGACCAGGTGATCTGTTTCCAATCTTCTAGTGTCTGATGTTGGTGAGGCCATGTGACCTGTAGCCAGAGTTTTTATTGTCGCCTGTCTATCAGCTCGAACCGGTCTGGCCGTGCATCTCTGACCTTTGGCATCAACAAGGCGTTTTCGCAGAACATCTTGACCGTGTCTACACGCCCCAATCGCACTGACTTTGTTGCCATGTGATTGGCTTATGAGATGAAATGTGCTTTACCACGCAGTTGAACAGGTGTACCTACCTTGAGGGGATTTCCTAATAATGAGATCATGAGACGAAGAAAGGTTAATTCTCAGTGGGTTTTTTTTTTTTTTTGCTTTTTAATTTGCTTTATTACTTTATGCATTGAAAGTACAACATTAATAACTCAATTACAGATTCATAATTAATTAACGAATTCCTTTAAATCGATCCTGATGGGAGTGGTCTCCTCCCGGGAAGACTCCGCCCCTGACCAAAGCACACAAGGGCTCACTGGACGTTTCGAGGTGTTTAGAGATGATGTGACTCGAACATTTCAACACCTTGGAGGGAATTTCAGAGCAAAGTTTTGTTTGATGCTCAAGTGCTCGAAAGCCATGACTTTTCTATACACGAATACACGTGTTGTTATTTTCTATTTCAGCTGTGCATATATGCGTGTATGTGTGTGTGTGTGTGTGTGTTAGCGGCGTCTCCTCTCCAGCGTGATCCAGATGCCCTGCTCGGGTCTGAGGACCAGTTCCCCCAGTGGCTTCAGCTCGTCTCTCTTCTGACGCGACACCACGTCGAAAGAGCGCAAGATAGAGGCCAGAATCACCTTCTCTTCCATCAGAGCAAAACGTTGCCCTACACACACACACACACACACACACACACACACACTTAAACACACACACACAGCAGTGTGGTAACCTAATATTATAATATTTAAGTTCATGTACTCTACGTGTGTGTATGTGTGTGTGAGAGAGAGCGAGACCGATGCAGTTGCGCAGGCCTGCAGAGAAGGGGATGTAGCAGTACGGGTTTCGTCCCGACGTGTTCTCAGGCAGGAAGCGCTCAGGACGAAACTCCTCGGGCTCGGGGAAGAATCGCGGGTCACGGTGGAGTGCGTATGCGAGTATGATGACATTTACACCCTTGGGGACTTTGTAGCCGTCTATACACACATACACACACACAGAATTGACTGATAAGTATATTAGTATAACTGAAAAAAAAAAAAGAAATGGATGGATGGATGAAGAAACATGTCAAAGGATGGCCTAATGAATGTGAATTAATACCCCTGGTGCTCATCTGCACATTGCTAAGAGGAAGGAGCGCTGAATTAATGGACTGACAATTAGACAAATTAATAAATGAATCAATCTGTGAATAGTTTGGGCAAAAGAGTGAATCAATGAATCAGTGAATCGATAAGTGAGTCAGTTGGTGAATCAATGATTCAGTGATTGGATTGGACAAAAATAATTATCCAATCCATTGGTCAATTTCATTTTTCAATTTCAATTTCAATCAAGCTATATAACATGACCAAATTACTGCATAAAACACTGGAACACAAGGATTTAATAATTTAATTAAACACGAATATCCTTAATGTGTTAAAATGTTGGATTTTTTTAAATATATTTTTATATATAATATATATATTTGTGTGTGTGTGTGTGTGTGTGTGTGTGTGTGTGTGTGTGTGTGTGAAATGTGTGGCATTCATTTTAATGTGCGTCAAGGTGCCTGGCTGTCAACTCGCACGTTCTGTAATATTCCATTGTCATTCATATTGCCGCTGTTTTAGAGGCCTTTACTAAAGCATATATATGTATATGTGTGTGTGTGTGTGTGTGTGTGTGTGTGTGTATATATATATATATATATACAGTATATATGGATCAATAGAAGAAGGAATTGTTCAATGAATCAAAAAAACTAAATGAATCAATCAATTAAACAATAACTGGTCTGATGATTAGATTCAATCAGTGACTCAATCAATAAATTAAATGAACATATTGAAAAGAATAATTAAATAACTTTAATTTGAATTTTTTTTTTGTTAATTTATAATTTAGTGTGTGTGTGTGTGTGTGTGTGTGTGTGTGTGTGTGTGTGTGTACGTAGCTTACTGATCTTTGTGTCTTCACAGATGGTCCGAGCAAAGAATGGCACAGATGGAAAGATACGCAGCGCCTCTTTAATCACACACTCTAGGTAACGCAGATTCTTCAAGTCCTCTGTGCTAATGGGCCTGTCAGAGTCACCTGACACACACACACACACACACACACACACACACACACACACACATATAATACAGTTTATATAAAACAAAAGTACAAAATAAAAAATGAAACAAAAAACAGAATTTTTGTGTGTGTGTGTGTGTGTGTGTGTGTGTGTGTGTGTGTGTGTGTGTGTGCGCTTGCTCACCGAACACTTCATCCAGTTCCTTCTGAACTTTCCTCTGTATGTCAGGATGAGCTCCCAGCAGGTGAATGGCCCAGTTCATACCAGCAGCTGTTGTGTCATGACCCTGCCACCAGGTGGCGACAAAGAATTTAATCATTACAAATATATGTGCTTCTTTCAAAATAAAGTGACTCAATTTAGCCAAAATGCTAATCGCATCAGCTACATAGCTATAGATAATTTCAAAAACCAAACCTGAGTGTAACCAGGATGAATACAAAATAAATAAATGCTTAGATTATTTTATAGGCAGTTTCATCTGCCACTTTTCTGCTATTTATTTACCTAAGAAATATTTTAATGGAAACTCATGTACTGTTAGCGACTGCTGGTAAATGGTTTAGTAGATATTTAGCACACATTTCTGAGAGAAACACAGATATTTTGTAAGGTTTCATATTGCTTTCATGGTCACTTAGACTTTAAATAGACTTTAACTAACCTTGTCACATTTCTGATTGTGCTCATAGTTCTCTTTATACTAGATGCTAACGTTATGAAAAAGTATACCTCGAACATAAAAGTGTCCACTTCCTCTCGGATGTCTTGGTGCGTCATCTTGTTTCCGTCCTCATCCATCGTCTTCAGGAGCAGATCCAGGAAGGCCCGCCTCTTCTTCTTTCCCTGATCTGATTCGCTATCAGACTCCATGGAGTTAACTGCATACTCCTCCCTCTCGCGAATGACCTGTGTACCAATCAAACAAAAGGTCTGATGAGAACCGAATTCTGATTAGATTTTGTTTGTGATGTCATAACGTGCTTTGATTTTTAAAAAAATAAAAAACATACACTCTCAGTGAAGGAGTGCAGGATTTTTAGGCAGCGGTTGTGCTCTTTGCCGTCGCCGAAGTACTGGAAGGCAAATTCTGGCCAGTACCAGGGCATCCGCTGGCGCCGGCTGATGAGGTCACTCATCCTGGACCAATCAGATCTCATGGTCAATGTTATTCCATTACTAAAACCAAGACTTGCTGGGTAAAGTTGATTTCAGAAACTTCTAACAAAATTACAAGTGAAACAAAACCTAACTCTGGTCATTAATTTCACATAAAGATACATAAATACCTCATAACAATTTGCCAATAGTTCTCCAGCTTGCTAGCGGGCATGACACAGAATGTCTTACACTATTGTAGTAGTGAGGATATCGCTAATAATTAGCCTGTTTGCAAGCTACCAGGGATAGCTACTAGCTAATATGAGCACAGTGTTGCTTTTGGGTACTCAGTATAATTGGGTTACAGTGGTATCTCGGCATACGAACTCACAAATTTTCGCCTTAAGAACTGAAATTTTGCTAGAAATTGTTTGCATAAGAATCATTTTCGGCATACAAGTGACCGAACCGCGCCGAAACAAACGCCGGCTAAGCTGGGCGTACGTCCGGGAGCAGTTCAAAACTTGTTTGTGTCAGTGAAAAGCCAAGCGAAGAGGTTTTCTTTTGCACTTTGTGCAAGATTTAGAGGACACATAGCACCATGGGTGCCAAAGACGGTAGCAAGGTGAAAACAGAGCGGCTTACAGTTTGGTTTTTAAAGCAGCCGGTGCCAAGAGGAATCATAAATCAAGGTTAAGTTAGGTTTAATGTCTATTTATTTCATATTTTACTTCATTTACATGTTTTTTTATAAATGTTTAGATTGTTTTTTATGCAATAATATGATTATAGTTTTGAAAACTGGTAATATTGATAATATTTTTCGGTGGCTGAAATTAACATTATTTCCTATGGGAAAATGAGTTTCACAATACAAAATTTCACCTGAAGAACTCGCCTCCGGAACGGATTCAGTTTGTATGCCGAGGTACCGCTGTACTGTACATGTTGAAAAACTTAAATGAACAAAAGGCTAAATCTTACAGTATGTTGATGATAAAATGTTAAAAGTGGTCTGTTTTTTCTCCTTGAATCTTTTTCATTATAATGGTCTTGATGTGAAGTATTTACTGAGGAGCTAACTTACCGATACACGGCGCGCACATACTCGGAGTCAGAGTTGCTCTGTGCGTAAATCTTCTTCCCCATCGCCGTTTCTGTAACACCATCACATGAACTAGTGGTGAGAATTCTCTCTCTCTCTCTTGTTATTAAGTCAGATTGGCTCAACTGATTCAGTTCACCATTACAGTCGACAATGCCGAACGCCGTAACAATCACTGAGGCACTTCACAATCAATACACCTGTGGATCAACTATGAATAGCTTTTTTTTTTTTAACTTGAACTTTAGTCTCTGGCTAAAAGTTCCCTCAGACAACTGTCACTGAAAATCCTGAGGTAAACATCAGGAGCAAACAAACATAAACAGTTTAAAAATGAATCATATTTGCAGTAAATATGTTAGCTAAGTATTAGGTAAGTAATAGGTTGCTTAGCTACTGTATAGTTTCTTGCGTTCTGATTATATAGAAAATTACGAGTGAAACCGGGACATTTGATAGCGGTGAAGGATAACAGAATTCAGTTCTGAGTAAAAACTTCCTTTATTTCTCTATATAATCCCCTGCTACGCTAACGTACTTATCCCAGCATTTCACTAGTGCGTGGACACCATCTCCACCTCCCAGGAACTCCTTTAATGGCCCTTATGTTGATAATAAAATGCAAAAATGGTCTGTTTGTTCTTCTTACATCTCTTTCATTATAATGGTCTATACTGTTTTGAAATGGTTTCGTTTTTTTTTATGTTTCCACCGTTCAAATGTTTTCCTGTGGCTAAAAGTCTCATCGCCGTACTCTGCTTGAAGTCTTCTGTAAACGTCCTTCTCCTGATTTACACCTTCATTCACCAGATAGTTTATCATAAGTCCCAGTTTGACTCAAATGCCCCTCTAATCTTGAAAGTGCCCATGTTCTCTGGAGTAACTGTTAGCTAACATTAGCTTGTACTGTATACTGATTATGCCTGTTTACTGTGTCATACTGAAAATGCTGCTTTGGCAGCTCATATTGTAGTGCCACGTAACTCTATCTTGCTTCACTGAGGATAAAACTCATTCACATCTATGTACGGTTTAATCGTAGGCTAGTATGGTGGTATCAATATGTTTCAAGGCTAATTTTGTAACACACCGACAGATGGCAGCACAAGGTTGCACGTACAGTCACAGTCACCGACCTTCATCAGTCAGTGTTCCAAAAGACATCGAACTGTGTACATCGGAAGTTCTGCAACCGGTGCTGTTCACATACGTTGCCGCGCCTGCTATTTTATCATGGATGTGAAATTCAATGTGAAACTCAGCAAATCTGCCACAGAGACGTTTGACATGACTCAGCAAGTGTACGGCGATGCCGCAATGAGCTGTTTGAGGAGTTTTGAGTGGTACAGGCTCTTCAAGAGCAGAAGAACATCACTGGAAGATGATACCTGGCTAGCTTGTTTTTTTTCTTTAGCATCTAATGACACTTAAGGCTGATATTGTTATTTACTTGTTTTTATAGTTATACAGTAGTAGCTACCAATATGGCAACGGGAAACTAATATACAGCTATACGGCTGGTGTGTATAACAAAGCATAGGACAGCAGACCCACCACAGATGATGTCGAGAGCACAGAGTGTGATGTGGTTAAAGCAGTTAAAAGGCCCTTTCCCAACACGCGTTTGGAGGTGGTCCACCAGGACCTCGGCTTGCTCATTCATCACCTCCAGGAAGTCGGTCAAGATGGAGAAGTGGAAGGTGGGCGTGAGGAGCTTTCTTCTGCTCCGCCATTTATTCCCCGTACTGACAGAAAAAGATACGAGAGGTGAGGCGAGGTGGAGCGCCGATAACAACGACATTAACCACCTAATAATCACCTTACATAATATTTATCTATAACTATATACAGTAACCATCTATTTCTTATCTCAGCAATGGGTTCAGGTCTATACCTTGTCAGCAGTCCGGTTCCGAGCCAGGGGTGCAAAAACCTATAAGAATAAGCCTTGTCCATGTGCACTGAGTTATTCAGAACTGTCTAAAAAAAGAGAGTAAACACAGGAAAAGTGGTAACCAAGGTGAAAAGTATGCAACAATAACACAGGTTACATAAGGATCTTAAACGCATTGTCTTGCGTAAGTATTTCTGTTTAAAGTGCAGATATAGTTATTAATTAATGTAACACTTATGTAAGTTTGCACCGTCAATGAACCTCTGCACCATGTTCTTTGACCTTTAGTGAAGTTGAAACATGACATGCCTGTAAGTAAGAGAGTGTGTGTGTGTGTGTGTGTGTGTGTGTGTGTGTGTGTGTGTGTGTGTGTGTGTGTGTGTGTGTGTGTGTGTGTGTACCTCAACTGTCTCCGAGTGGTAGAGGAAGAGGAAGGGTATAGGTCCGATCCATGCCATGAGCAAAGGAGCGTCCCGAAAGTCATTTGTGAATTGGATCACCTGAGAAAAGAATTCTAACACACACACACACACACACACACACACACACACACACGTTTTTTAACTATTTAATTTACACTCTAATAAACAACATTGCTTTTATATGTTACTAATAAATTAAAATAAATAAATTACTAAATAAATTACTAATAAATATAGAATAACTGAGATTTCAGGCGCATTATGGTCAATATGACGAGGCTCTGTGTATTGCCAGGCCACCGCATGCATGCACACACATGGTAAGTGTAGTAACAGTTTCACTGCCATAAACTAGTGATAGAAATTTATTTAATTCATTTAATTGCTTATATACACTACTGTATCAATTTTGGACACACCTTCTAACTCCATGATCTGCCCTGAAGGCGTTAATCTTAAAACACACAATAATCTCCTCTGAACAGTTGATATTGAGATGTTTATCTGCTACTTCTGCTCTGTGAAGCTTCATAACGGCTCTAATCTGAGGTGCTGCTTGTTAATTGGTGATTTCTGAGGCTGGTGACTCTAAATGAACGTCTCCTCTGCAGCAGAGCTACGTTCTGGTCTCGCTTTCCTGGGAAGGTCTTCATGAGAGACAGTTTCATCCTGGAGCTCGATGGGTTTTACAATTACACTTAACAATCTTGCAAGAACTGTTCCATAACAGCTGACCTTCATGTCTTAAAAAAATGACTGTTGTTGTTGTTGTTGTTATTGTTATTTAATTACCTAATGCCATGTGTGTTATTTTATAGTATTGAAAAAGAAAAATCCAGTATTGTTCTAGAATGTAGTAAATAGATCAAAACTCTTGACTGGTACTGTAGTTATTCTCTTATTTACTATGTGCTATTTATTGTTTACTTGCTAAACTACTGAATTAATTTCTGATTTGTGTAATTATTTTTTTATAATCACTTTCCTTTTTACTTATATTGTTATTTAGTTCTTTACTTGCCCGCAGTTATTTATTCAGGCTGCTTATTTACAGTACCTACCTACAGTACTTAATTACTGACTGATGCTTGTTTATTTACTTGTATGTTTATTTGTTAGCTTTTTAGACTACTTATTTTATGCATATTTATTTACTTGGATATTTATTTTAACTTTTTACTTACATATATTTGTATATGTTTAATTACATATTTATTTACTTAATTTGTAAGTATTCACATTTATTTATGTTACTTATTTACCTACTTGTTCACAGTTGTATACTTAGCTATTTATTTATTTATTTTAACTTATTTACTTTGATGTTTACGTTATGTACTTACTTACTTGCATACCTACTAGTACGTATACCTACGTCATTAAAGATATGTACTTATATATTTACCTTATATACTTATTTATTTACTTAGTTATGCTATTTATTTATTTATTTATTTAACCTACAGTAATTTGGGCATTTGAGCTATGTACTTAATTACTTGTATACCTATTTTGGCTAAATATTTGCTTATTTACATATTTATCTACTCAGATATTTTACTTATATATTTTTTTATTTACCTACTTACGTATGCTACGTATTTGTTTACATTTTTAGCAATACACTTATTTAGCTATTGATTGTTTAATTCAGTCATTTATTATTTAACCTATATAGTTATTTACTTAATTAGACGTATACTTATTTATGCTACTTATGTATTTTTAAAAAGCTATTTGCTTATTTATTTACTTCCACTCTACCTAATTATGCGACTTATTTATTTACATTTTTAAAGCTATACACTTATTTCTTTATTTATCAATATAAATAAAAAAAATATTAGTTTAACTTGTAAACTTATTTATGTCCAAATATTTCCTTATTTGCGTCCATAGGTGTTTACTTTATTAATAATTTGTTTACCTGCACCCAGCCCTTGTTTACTTGTTTACCTGATTACGTCATGCCTGTGGTGGTACCCTATGTGCCCTGCCTCTCACCTCCGGCTCTGGTCTTGAGCTGCAGCGCGTGCCCGAGCACAGGGTAGGCGACTCCGATGCTCGGCACGGGCTTCAGCTCGGTCCACATCCGCACGAAGTCCCGGATCAGCCGGTACGAGACCCAGGCCAGCACCAGCGCGAGGACGCACGCGCCCGCAGCCACCAGACCCAGAGCGCGCGCCATGGCGTGTACACGGAGCTCGAGCCGCACGAGGAGCAGACAGCGGGCACGCGCTCCGAGCTCTCCGGCTTTATAGTGATACAATGTAACGTTTCTAGGAGCTCACCCCGCCCCTCTGAGCCGACCAATCAGCAGAGAGAGAGTAGAGGCGGGGCTTCAGTGGTCTATTGGAAAACAAACAGAGTTGAACTTGACAGTGTTGATGTTTCTCTCCCTCACTCTGTGTCCTGTCCTCTCTTTCTGTTCCTTCTGTTCTTTCTCTCATACAAAAAAAAAATATATATATATATAAATCTATAAACCTCAATTCCTCAAAACCCTTTTTAAAAAATATTCTTCTGCTAAATATATAATCACTGTTATCTTTCTATGTGAATTTTAAGGAGCACAATAACTCATGTTATTACCTCACAGCTCTATATCAGCTCTCCTGGGCCTACACTGATGATGGACGCCTCGTAAAACCTAGTCAGTGTGACTCTGTATGGAATCCAGGAAATATTTGGATCTATGTTTGTTTATGAACATATATAACCAATCACACTCATCTCCTGTCTCTCTCTCTCTGTATCTCTTTCTGTGTGTGTGTGTGTGTGTGTGTGTGTGTGTGTGTGTGTGTGTATGGGGATTTGATTGTGTGTGCGTGTGTGTATGGGGATTTAAGTATGTGTGTGCACGGTGAGTGTGTGTGTGTGTGTGTGTGTGTGTGTGTGTGTGTTCCTGCTGAACTTTCCTCTGTATGTCAGGATGAGCTCCCAGCAGGTGTATGGCCCAGTTCATACCAGCAGCTGTAGTGTCATGACCCTGCCACCAGGGGGCTTTTAAAAAATAAAATACAATACAATACAATATATAAAACACCTTAAGCTTTTTCCAAAGAAAGTGACTGAATGTAAGCCATAATGTACTCTGTTTACTGAGCGCTTCATGATTTCTACCTGGTCAGCAATTCTTTCTGAGCCACGGGTACAAAACCTAAGAATAAGCCTTATCCATGTGAAAGAATTTACTAGTACTAAACATGCAAAGTCAAAGACTTAAAATCCACTCATAATATATTTTACACCGACAGTCGTGCTCTAAACAACCCACACACAGTGTGTTTGTACAGAACTGGTCCTCACTCTGGACTTTGTTCTTTGATCTGTATACAGAGAGTAAAATGCTTAAAACATGGAGTGTTTATGACTCAGAGACAGGAAGACGTGAAGCTAGATACGAGTGTCTCTTCACTCCAGTGCAGTCATTCCCAAATGTAACGAGGCTGCGGCCCAGTGTGAATCAAAAGCATGACGAACTTCTGCGTCCAACTCAAACCTGTAATCAGAGCTCTGATCAATGACGAGGCGAAGATAAATGAAGAATATCACGCTGGTTAAATCCCTTGTCTTTCTCTGTATACCGTTTACATGCAAAGTCTTTATCACAGTGTACAATACCTTCTTTATTGCAGCCACATATAAGCAGTTGCTCATGTGCACTCAGTGTATTTATCTCCCCCACTATATACTGTTTAATGTGTAACTACTTTTTATTAATGACATTTTTATTTCGTTATTATATTACTGATATTTACAATTTATTATTTAATTACTTGTATATGATCTTATTTCGTTGTAGTTACTTATTTACTGACTTGATGGATTCTACTGTATATTTATGTTACTATATATATAGTTTTTTATTTACTGAGTATTTATTTGTTTACTTACATTACATTTAATCATATTTATGTACTCTTTTATTTATATACTTATAATTTTAACAATCACTTGTTTGCTTATATTTTATGTATTGATGTACTTATTTATGTAAAGTTACTTTTTAATATATTTATATAGTTCATTGCAGTATGCTTACTTATTTACCAAATTACATTACATTTACTTACTACTTGTACATATTTTCGTATTAATATTTATTTATGTATGAATTACATTAGACATTTATATATTGCCATAATTATTTATATAGTTGCTTAATCACTGATTACTTGATTACCTTGTCATTTAATCATATTTATGTAATTGTTTATTTACATATTCTTTGGTGTTTTCCTTATGTATTTAATTTTAATCCTTAGGCAAGTTATTACCAACAATCATCCTGCCACATCTGAGACATGAATTATCTCATTATTATATGTTCAAACTTATAATTATATTATACTTTGTTCCCATGCCTTAAAACAAACACTATTTTCTTTATGTCTATTATCTCTATTATGAATTGGGTCTTGTGCGTAAATTATACTAATGTAGTCATAAACTTACAGCCTAAATGTAATTACTGTAAGCTAATGTAAAAACCTTATTATTGCATCACGAGTCTTTTCATTATTGGTCACATAGCTGAGCGGAAAAACATATTAATGTAAAAGTTCCTAAAATGACAGTACATACAGGCCAATCTGTGAGAGTTACATAATCCATCATGTAATCCACGATGCTTGATGATGTGCTTTTAACATATAGTACTATATTCTTTTATAAGGATTACACTTTCAAACAAAGCAAGGGGGAGATATTGGTAAATTTACACTCAATTGTTTATTTGCAGAACCAGCCACTAGAGGGCAGACTATATCCGTAAATCATGAGGCGTGACCCCAGCACAGTTGTGTAAAATCAGATATCATCTCTGATATCATGGTTTAGAGCAAATATATGAACATGTAAAAATACCACACATTTTAAAATGCGCTATATAGTGCAAAACATTTGTTTCAAGTTCATATTAACACTCTCTGAGGCGTTAGTTTAAAAAATTTATTAGGAGCTTCACTTTAGGTGAAACTGTTCGTTTAGAAATAAAGAAAGTGAAGCTGGTTTAACCTGTGGATAAAATGCCTGAGTAGAAATTTAGCAATTCAGCTCAACTAAAAAAAAATGAAAGTGGAACCTCGGCACACGAACAATTGAACTAAACCAAACCGAATGCCGGCTAAGTTGTTTGCTAAGTTGATGCTATAACTTGTTTGCTACGTTGATTGATGTACCTTATTTGCTAAGTTGATTGCTATAATTTGTTTGCATCAGTGGAAAGTAAAGCGAAGCAAGTTTACGATTTTTTTTTTTCAGTCAGCAATAGCAGTTTTGAAAGAGTCAACCCATGACCGACGTTGCCAAAGTTTTTTTTTTTTTTTTTTTGTAATATTAGTAATATTTTTGCGTGGCTGCATCTACATCACAAAATGTGTATCGTCTTAAGAACTTGGCTCCAGAATGAAATAAATTTGTAAGCCGAGGGTCTGCTGTATCGTCTAAACGCCTAAAACCATTCCATCACTCACTCGATCTCTTTTGACCTGAAGATAAGTGATCAAAATGGCTAGCAACAGCGAAATTTTTGCTTACTTAGCTTTAATTTAGCCTAAGTATCATTAGCTTGACATAACACATTCATTCTCCAAACCTAAATCCATCTAGCCCTGTCAGTGTAAAGTGGATTATCTGACTGTAGTTTCGTTTCAGCACCTAGCATTAACAGTAATAGTTGTTATTTTAAGTACTGTATCTACGGTACGAACCTAGTGTGCTAAAAGAGCTAAGTAGCTACATCAAGGTAGCCTGAACCTTGTAGACTGCTAGCATAAAAAGCCAACTTGTTACCAAAGGCACTAGAAAGATAAACAGCACCACCTGAGGCTAGCATTAACAGCAATCCTTGTCCATTAAATGCTTCATCCGGGTTCTACACAGACAGTCGGCTTTAGCCAACACGGTTGCTTGAGGCTAACGCCCGCTGTAGCTTCTGGCGGAAAGCCGCGATGCGCTCTTTTTGCAGAGGCCACTGGAGCATGCAGCGGCGTTTCAGCATGCCTTTACGCAACATGAGCGACTGAGTCAGGCGGTACTCCGCAACATCTTCAAGGAAAATCAGGACCAGCGAGTCTCGATTCTCTTCCATTACCTGGTGAAGGGCGTGATGGACTTTAAACCTAGTGACAGAGAGAGAGAGAGAGAGAAAGACAGAACTGAGATAATGCTTGTGGCTTGAAGCAAGTTTGTGTTTTTAATCATTTGCACCATCTGAATGTCTGTGACGTGAATATAAGCATCAAAATGTACCTGAATATGCTTTATTGAATTATTATTATTATTTAATAACCATTGATAAGTGTGTGTTTTGCAAGGCAACATTTTGAGGAATCAGACATGGGAAGAGGAAATTGGCTTGCGGTCAAATTTCAATCTTTCAATTCATTATTTCAACATGTCATGTGTCAGTGTTCATTCTTAGACTTACTGTCTACACCAGGGATCATTCAAAAGCGCCTCAGTGACAACAAAAACGATTTTCCGGGACATTCTCATGTTGTCTACAATCGTCTCTAACGTGGAACAGCCTGGCATTGCATCCCGGTCTTCCAAGAAGAACTTGAAATCATTGTCTTCCAAAGGAAGCAAGCTTCGTTCCACCCAAAGTGTATCCTTGTGAGAATGGACAATGTAGGCTTTGTATTTGTATCTGCACTCGCTCAACCTTTTATAGCGAAACTCATTTATATCCAGGGTGCGACTGACTAAAATGTTCCAATAGAAATGAATCCTCCAGCCCTGGGAGTGCACCAGGAAGGCTATAACCATTAGACCCAGTACTAAAGTGCTGGAGATTATATATGCAGCCTGGAAGGGTACCAGGTCCTTACAGGATTCCGGATTGAAGTTCAACACCGAGCGATTGAAGTACAAGGATGGAGTGTTGCAGATGTAGCTTCCTACATCAGGTACGCTAGTGTTGGTGGTATTGAGCCATTTGTGGAACCACATTATGCTCTCGCAGGTGCAGTCAAACGGGTTATGATCCATGTAGAGATCAGTCAGGTTGGACAGCGGCACTTTGAATGTCTCCGGCCTCACCGAGGTCAAAAGATTCTTCTGCAGTCGCAGGTAGCGCAAAGACCGCAAATCGTCGAAAATGGAGTCGTGGAGAAAGTTCAGGAGATTCCCACTAATGCTGAGGTATCTTAGTTGTGAGAGGTCTCGAAAGGCCATCTTTGGAATCTCATCAAGACCATTGTAGTCCAGCTCAAGAACGGTAAGGTTCTGAGCATCTCGAAGGAACAGCACAGGACCACCAGGATTAGCATTTTTCCACACCCTGGCCAAATTATTGTGCTGAAGTTTCAGCACACTAAGATGCTGTAGTCCATCGAGCCAGCCGTTTTTGATGTTTGCAATGTTGTTGTTACTGAGATCCAGCACCGCCAGGTTGACCAGCGTTTGAAATGGAGACGGGTCCATTTTCGTATTTGGGCGCAAACCATGCCCGAGCAAAAGAGTCTTCAATGTGGGTACATACATGAACGACATAGACGTCAAATTTATCATCTGCTGGTTGTAAGACAAATGGATTTCCTTGATACTGTCAAGACCCTGAAACTCTTCTCCTGTCAGCTGCTGGTTGATGAAGTTGTGGCTGAGCACAAGAACTTTCAAGTTTCCCAAGCTTGAAAAAGCTCCTGGCCCCAGGGCCTTAATGCCCATACCTGTAAGATTAAGGATCTGAAGAAGTGGAGATCCTTTCAAGGAGGCAAATGTGGTGTTGCTGACTGTCTTTAGCCCTGTGCTGCTCCAACCCAAATTCAGCTCCCGTAGACACGGAAGTCCATAAAAAATATTCTCAGTGATCTCCCTGAACGACGTTCTCTCCATGTACAGATACTCCAGCTGGACCAGTGGCTGGAAAGAGAAGTCGTCAATGACGGGCAACGCATGACTTTTCAAAAGCGCCAACTGAAGGTTGAGCTTCTTTAGGCTCTTCAGTCCTGAGAATGTTCCGTTGGTCAATTGTTTTATGTTGTTGTGCTCTAAAGAGAGATCCTCCAGCATGGGAAACCACTGAAAGGCCCCATCTGCGATTCTGGACATGTCGTTGTTGGAGAGATCCAGTATAGTCAGGTTGGTCTTGTCAAAACCTTTGAAGGTGCTGATGATCAGATTGAATTGCTGGGTGTTTTGCATGGATAGGTTTTTCAAAGAGGTGTCAGAGAGTTCCTCACAGAGCTTGGACATGAAGGTGGGGTTGAGCTTACAACCATTTAGCACCAGGTCTTGGAACCTAGCAATGGGTTTGAAGCAGCCAGACTCAACCTGATGAATAAGAGTGCAATTAGTACAACATTTTTTAGCAATATTCAGTATACTGTATATTTTTAGCTTAGTGTAAACTGCTGTATAGACCATATAGTCTTGTACAATGTTAGTAAATCATAAACTGGGTGAATGGAAAGTTCTGTTAAACTTTGCCTGTGTGAAGCACATTGTTTGATTATGTCAGTAAACACTGCAGCCTTAATCAAAGTCCATGCGTTTTTATTATTATTATTATTATTATTATTATTATTATACATGACTCTGCATTAGAGGAGAATACGACAATAAGTCATTGACAGCTCCAACAAGCTCTCAGATACCAGATTTATATCATACACACTGATTTATATATTTATACATACTCCAAGCTCAATTCCTATATTGAGCTGCACAGGTGAAAGTCTTCCTCTTTCATAAACACCATACGCTACTACTTTGTTCCTCATTCCTTTGCACTAAAGCCAGACCAGTGGAAATGAGCATATGTAATGCAGCTGCGTTTCGTCCTCACCTTCTTCAGAGGCAGAGAAGAAAGCACCAGCGTCCGGAACGACAAGGATTCATTGAGGAAACTAAAGTCGTCCTTTTTCAGCTCCGTGATGTCGTTACCGGCAAAGATGAGAGTCTCCAGGCTGTTAAGCTGCGGTCGCGATCCCAGGCAAGCGGTGGTCAGCTTGTTTCTGGATATGTCCAGCCAGGCCAAATTCTGCTCCAATACAAATGAAAAGTGATCATGTCAATGCCATTGCTTAGCTTAGCACTTAGCATCCTGGTGCATACTAGGTTGTCTTACAGGTTTTAATTGCACAGTATAACAGTTCTGTGGCATTTCACAAATATTACACATCTAATCTTATGTTTAGAAGCCAATGTCACACACATGCTAGCTAATTTTATTGGATATGCAAAAATGGAAACCAGATTTACCTGCAATCTCACTAAAGTTATTCTAAACATGTTGTAGGATCAGGTTTTTGATTGGGACACCCGCAGGACTTACAGTAGTTACAGTATGACGTGGCTGCATTCTGACTCGTGCTTTCTCCACACAGCAGCGGGTTATGAAGGCAAACACATGTATATAAGGTTGCGACATCCAAGCTGATCTTCATGCCATTATAACATGGCACCACCCTGTGAGTCACACACCTGAACACACTCCGCAGACACACAGCAAGTCTGACTTTAACTGAAAATCAACCTGATCCCCAACCCACCCAAGTCTAGTAATGATGGTAAATATATTGATCTTTTTTCCAAGTTAAATTTTTTTATTTTTTTTGGTTGACAGCTGACTGCACGCTCCTGTACACGCGATAAAAGGATGATGTCACACAGAAGCAGACGGCATTTTTGGTGGATAACTTAAGTTCGGCTTTTTATTTCATAAATACGGGTGGCTTCACTTAGACAGACACAGAGACCACGCCTACTTCACTTCGACAGATACAGGAACCACGCCTACTTCACTTCGACAGACACAGAGACCACGCCTACTTCACTTAGACAGACACAGAGACCACGCCTACTTCACTTAGACAGATACAGAGACCACACCTCCTTCACTAAGACAGATACAGAGACCACGCCTCCTTCACTTAAACAGATATAGAGACCACGCCTCCTTCACTTAGACAGATAGAGACCACGCCTCCTTCACTTCGACAGATACAGAGACCACGCCTACTTCACTTAGACAGACACAGAGACCACGCCTACTTCACTTCGACAGATACAGAGACCACGCCTACTTCACTTAGACAGATACAGAGACCACGCCTACTTCACTTAGACAGACACAGAGACCACGCCTACTTCACTTAGACAGATACAGAGACCACACCTCCTTCACTAAGACAGATACAGAGACCACGCCTCCTTCACTTAAACAGCTATAGCAACCACGCCTCCTTTACTTAGACAAATACAGAGACCACACCTCCTTCACTTAGACAGACACAAAGACCACGCCTCCTTCACTTAAACAGCTATAGCAACCACGCCTCCTTTACTTAGACAAATACAGAGACCACACCTCCTTCACTTAGACAGACACAAAGACCACGCCTCCTTCACTTAAACAGCTATAGCAACCACGCCTCCTTTACTTAGACAAATACAGAGACCACACCTCCTTCACTTAGACAGACACAAAGACCACGCCTCCTTCACTTAAACAGCTATAGCAACCACGCCTCCTTTACTTAGACAAATACAGAGACCACACCTCCTTCACTTAGACAGACACAAAGACCACGCCTCCTTCACTTAAACAGCTATAGCAACCACGCCTCCTTTACTTAGACAAATACAGAGACCACACCTCCTTCACTTAGACAGACACAAAGACCACGCCTCCTTCACTTAAACAGCTATAGCAACCACGCCTCCTTTACTTAGACAAATACAGAGACCACACCTCCTTCACTTAGACAGACACAAAGACCACGCCTCCTTCACTTAAACAGCTATAGCAACCACGCCTCCTTCACTTAGACAAATACAGAGACCACACCTCCTTCACTAAGACAGATACAGAGACCACGCCTCCTTCACTAAGACAGATACAGAGACCACGCCTCCTTCACTTAGACAGACACAGCAAACACGCCTCCTTCACTTAAACAGCTATAGCAACCACGCCTCCTTCATTTAGTCAGATACAGAGCCACACCTCCTTCACTAAGACAGACGACCACGCCTCCTTTGCTTAGACAGATACAGAAACCACATCTCCTTCACTAACTCTGGGATTAACACATGACCTACCTCTGTCCTTGAGAAGGGTTCTCCTTTAAGTCTCAATCTGTTATCAGACAGGTCCAGGTGTGTGAGGCGTGTGCAGTTGCTCAGGTCTTGGTCCTGCAGCAGGTGCACTTCATTGTGACGCAGGGTGAGCCGCCACAGTCTGGGCGCAACCTGGCACAGACCTGCCGGTACTGCTTTCAGACTGTTGTAGCTGGTGTCGAGCTCCTCCAGACGGTTGTATCGAGTCAGAGACGAGGGCTTGAGCTGGACCAGCCGATTATGGGACATGTCCAGGACGCTGATGTCCTCGGGCAGGTCCTGGGGAATGGCATTCAGGTTCATGTGGCTGCAGTCCGCCTTTCTCAGTTCGACTCTGCACTCGGTTCTAGAAGCTTGACTCGGCCCGGGAACCCAGGTGCAGAGGAACAGGAGCAGGGAGGCGGTGTTCCAAGTTGCCATGTGCACTCTCTGAAATTATGAGAATAAATGGCAGCACACACACACACACGCACACCGTTAAACATTGTCGCAGTCTTATGACGCACCCCTATCCGAATCGCCACGCTTGCAATTCCCAAACAACAAGACAGAGGAGCTTGAGCAACCCGTGCTGACACACCAGTCCAGACAGGATGTCCCTGTGTTAAAGAGGAAGGTGACGTGACTTGCCAAAGTTTGGATCCTCCTCATCTCTGTGTGTGTTTTTTTTGTTTGTTTTTTTTGTGTGAAATCCTGCAACCGGTTTCGAGTTTCTTTTCCTCATTCACCACTTCCTCATATTTCGTTATGACCTGCTGTCACCTTCTCCATTTCATAACATGATCTATATGACCTTGTGTTTTATCTCAAGTATATACTGCTTCTGTTTGATTCAGTCATCATATCCATTATCAATTCATTTTGAAGAACTACGCATTGGTGCGGTTTGATTCACTCAATATACAGCATATAGTGATTCATTTTAATCCATGAAGCATGTAGTGATACAGTGAACACCCAGACCTACTTGGTTAACTTTTGGTAGTAGAAGTTTTAAAACGTATTGGCCGAGTTAAGAAACATCAGAGAATATCTTAAGTTATTTGAAGGTGGATTGGAGCAGATTCTAGGTGGTTTGTGCCTCTTCTTAATGAATCAAAGCATCTAAATTCCTTGTTTAGTGTTATGTTGGAGAGCTTTGAGCAGCTGAGCTTCCAAGTGGCGCAGCAGAAACACATTTCCCTGGTGTTGTACGTGTGTTAAAAGCCCCCGATCTGCCCTTTTCCTCCAAACTCTGAGCGAATTGATCTCAAATCCACTCATTACACACGCTTACACCAGTCTCAAAACACAACAAGGACTCATTAGTCGAAAATCGCATGTGTTAGTAGCCACACATGCTCGCAGAGTGCAGTCAACATGCTCACGGTCAACCTGAGGTCCGAAACGTTGGAGGCGTTTGAGGCGGTAAAATGTGGACTTGAACGTTTTATAATCCTACAGATGGTGCAGTCAGAACTATTCCCACATGTTCATTTCATGTGGTAGGAGTAAATGATTTGCTATATTTGTTTAGAAATAATAATAACGGCAGATGACAGAGATACACGCTGCTCAATAACAATTATGTGTTTCATTTAATTTGAAGTTAAATGTTAAACTCTTGTATTTGAAGTTAGTTTGTAATGTTTAAACGCTGCGATTGGTTTTTAAGTATGAAAACTACCGTCATAAGGAACGTCTACCACTCAGCCGGAAGAGCTGAAAACTATCACTTGTTTCCCCCGAACCATGTAACGCCAGGCAACCGCAATCTTTTCAAACCGCTCGCTCTCACACTGTTGGGGGCGGAGTAACACACTCGGAGGACGGCACTATCCGCTCCTTCCCCTTGCGTGAGCTCACAGACTCCCCTGATTGGCTGTAGAGCCGCGATTCATGTGAGAGCACCAAGTACCTCCCATCCCTCCCCTCTGAGAGAGCTCGGCCAATCAGCTCTCTCTAGACCTCCGGCTGCCAGAGGTTACAGCATCACCCGGGAATCGAACTCGCGATCTCCGGGTTATAGGACGAGCGCTTTACCACTGCGACACTCAGAGGCCCTTTCATTTTGATACACTCTTCCTAGGGGATTAATACGATCTCCAACAAACCAAACTGATTTGATCTCAAGACACAGAGGATGCAAAATTGCAGAGGAATTTTTGATATCTCAAATGGGTCAGCCGTGACGATGCTCTAAACTTATACCGACATTGAGTGACATCACATTAAGTGATGCTTTTTGTTCAGCATCTGGGGCTTTTCAGAGGTGTAAACATAAAATTCCCCCTTTTCTAAAATGATGTCATAATGGTATTGGTACGTCCCCTTTAAATGCGTCCCCCCAGTGCGCCAACTGTCTGGCATAAGGTGCTTAGACCCGCTCATTTTTTGCTTGCAACTATATTTATTTCATTAAAGTTTTTTTTAAGGTTTAGAATTGTAATAAAATCTGAGAAATGTCATCAGGATATTTACAGAATCGTGATATTTCTAGAATCGCAATTAGGTATCGTGATAATATGATATCTGGAGGTGACTGGTGATTACCGTCAATAGTACACTTTGATCATTTCATTCATTCATCTTTTATAGCGCTTTATCCTGTATACTGTGTTGCGGAGGCCTGGAGGAACCCTGGACAGAGCGCCATTCCATCACAGGGCAAACTCTCACACACGCACACGCACACACACACACACACACACACACACACACTACAGGCCATTTGGGAACACCAGTTAGCGTAATCTGCATGTCTTTGGATTGTGGGAGGAAACCAGAGTCCCAGAGGGACACCCATCAGGAACCAACGAGGAGAACACGCAAACTCAACGAGCGAGGAATGGAACCGTTGACCTCAGAGGTGCCACCTGTACTATACCTTAATACAATACAATAGATACTGTACTATTTACAGAACTAAAGCCTTGGTTAAATGATCTGAGCCCGACTTTAATCCTAAAGTGCACACTTTCTGGACACTCCAAATGCCTGCGTGAGCATGAGCACGTGAAGGGAAGTGTGTCCTCTTAAAAGTGTGTGAATATCCATTTATACTGCGTGCACATACAGTAAATTACACGTTGTGCACGTGACCGCTCCGCGCGCACTCGAGTACCTACAAGCGTTCGGTGCGCGCGAACACGCCGATGGAGGCGCGCGCGCGGTTTGTCTTTCATCCCATCACATCCGTCACACTACAGTACAATGTGTATGTGTGTGTGTGTGTGTGTGTGTGTGTGTGTACTGAAAACCTTTAATCCTACAGTGCGCATGACACAATGATAATATGTATTATTATTATTATTATTATTATTATTAGATCTATACACTATTAAACAACAACAAACAAAAATCAAACAGTCCACTGCGACCCGTCAGGACCCGCGTGCAGAGTGTGTGTGTGTGTGTGTGTGTGTGTGAGAGAGAGCAATAGTAATATAGAGTATCAGGACACAGTACATACCCAAAGACCCGCGCGTCCTCTGTTTACTAACACACTGTTGTTTATAATAACACACAGTACACACAGCGTCGCGCTTTAATGACGAGCGCTCCCCAGGTCCAGCTCTCAGCGCGCGCTTAAACACTCCGTGTCACACGAGAGAGAGAAAGCGAGAGAGAGTGGTGTGGCGCGCGCAAGTCCCCCCCCCCTCTCTCTCTCTCTCTGGTGTAAGTGTGAAAGCAGTCTGGTTTCGAGGTTCTTTCACCCACTCACTACTTCCTCCTATAGTTCATATTTCTGTGGAAATCAAAACAAATGTCACTAACATGACGTATGACCTTGTGTCGTATCTCTTAAAACACACACACACCCATCCAGACACACACAGACTTCCCGTGCCAGCGTGGACATGTCCCAAACCACATGTGTTCACTATATAGCTGCATTAATAATCAGCAAGTGACTCTCTTTAGATACAGTGATTCTCTTTGATCCACTATAGATACAATGACTCTCTTTGATCCACTATAGACACAGTGATTATCTTTGATCCACTATAGATACAGTGATCCTTTTTAATTTACTCAGCATACAGTGATAACATAATCTATTAGTTTATTTCACATTTTAGAAAATAAACTACTGTAATAGAATATAGTAATTTATCCTTTAAAGTGAATTCTACAAACAAATCACTGGAGCTCAATAAACACATATATATATATATATATATATATATATATATATATATATATATAAAGTAAAGTGATATTAGACAGCAGAGGGCGCTGTAGGCCTCCATATGACCATCTCTACATGTGCTACCCTATATATTGTACTGCATGGCTCTGGGACTGCAGCATTACACTTAAATTATACAGCAGGCTGTCTGGCACTTCATCTATTCCACAATGCACCACAGACCTTACCCTCTACCCAGAATAAAAAATGTGTGTGTGTGTGTGTGTGTGTGTGTGTGTGTGTGTGTGTGTGTGTGTGTGTGTGTGTGTGTGTGTGTGCGCGCTTGTGGGAGTAGGGACTTGGGGTCCTAGGACACAAGTGTGTGTATCATAAGGGGTTAAACAATTAACTCAGAAAAGTTTTATCACACACACACACACACACACACGCACACACACACACACACACACACACATATCCAGGTCTTGTGTGCCATCACCTAGCAACAGCAGTAGGAAGTGAGACTGGAATGGCACATAGGGTTCAATGAGTCATCTTTAAACATCTCTCTCTTACTGTGTGTGTGTGTGTGTGTGTGTGTGTGTGTGTGTGTGTGTGTGTGTGTGTGTGTGTGTGTGTGTGTGTGTGCATATGTTTGTGTATGTGTATGGTTAGAAATAATCTGGGTTAATTGTTAGATCTGATGTCTTCACCCTTGCTTCTCTCTCTTTGTCCTTTTCTTAAAGGTTATAAACACACACACACACACACACACACACACACACACACACACACACACACACACACAC
>JAAGKR010002093.1:82989-104129 GCA_011419295.1 Clarias macrocephalus | reverse complement strand
AATTTGGCAGGAGCCCTTGTCCAGAGCGACTTACATTTTTTTATCTCAGTATACATTTGAGCAGTTAAGGGTTAAGTTCCTTGCCCAAGGGCCCAGCAGTGGTAACTCATGGTCTCAATGGTCAAATTGCGGAAGAACAACAAGCAGAAGAGACTTTCTTGGGCCAATAAACACAAGAAATGGACGTTGGATCAATTGAAATCTGTTATTTTGTCCAAATTTGAGATTTGGTTCTAATTGCCAAGTCTCATAGAGAAAATAAACAGATGGTTTCTGAATGTGTGGTTCCACTGGGAAGCATGGAGGAGGAGGTGTGATGGTGTGGGGATGCTTTGCTGGTGACACTGTTGGTAACTTAGTCAAAATTGAGGGTACACTCACTCAGGATAACTATAACTGCATTTTGCAGCAAAATGCCATCACATCTGGTTTGCACTTAGTGGGATCATCATTTGTTTTCCAATAGGACAATGACCCCAAACACCAGAGGTGGAAAGACTAATAAACTTTTGTATTCAAGTCCAAGTACTGTTAGTTTCGTGAAATTTTTACTGAAGTACAAGTTACCATTATAAAAATCTACTCAAGTAAAATAAAAAGTAGCTCATTAAAAATTTATTCTAAGTACAGAGTTACTTTTTTTTTTAACAGTGGGGGTGGGATGAGGGATTCTAGTGTAGTTCAAAAAAGACAAGAGGACACTTTGAAATTTTTCTTCACTGCATAATTCCATATTTGTTCTGTCATAATTTATTCAGTATTAATATACAATGTTAAACACAATAAAAATAAAGAAAAATAAAATAAAGGTTTGTCCAAACTTGTGACTGATACTGTACTTCCACCCTCGACATGTGCCACTGGAGCAAGACAGTTCTTTACTTATATCTGTCCGTGGTTTCAATGTTATGATTGAATTGCTGTAAATGTTAAATAAAAGATAACATAATTTTTTATAATGGCTATATTTTCACTTTGTTTATACTAGTAAGTAACACTAAAATCAACAGACGTGAGCTTGAAGCACTATTTGTGGCACAAGAAGCAAAAGATGGAGCTGTTATATTTGAGTTTATAGTCTTGTGCGCTATGATCAAATTCATTAGATCTGTGTCATTGAGGGAATTGTTTAAGAAAAGCCTTGACAGCATAGTCTATAGACTATGACTAAATGCAAATGTCAGTCTCTCATTCATTTTCAGTAAGCACTTTATCTAGATCAGGATGACAGTAGATGTAGAGCCTATCCCAGGAGCACCCAGGTTAGGATGCAACTTTGTTGCATAGTGCACACACATGCAGGATTGTGACCCATCACATTGAATTAGGTATTAAGACACATTTGAGTATTAAGCTTCATTTTGATGCCAAGTTTATTAATGTTGCTGACCAGTGGGAGTTTGTTTACAAGGAAGGCTTTGGAAAACAGTCAAAATCCTATTTTTAAAATATTTTAATGTGGATTCTGTGATGTAGTAAGAAAGATGGAATTCTCAGTCTTATTTATACCCCAATATGCTCCTGCTACCCCTAAAAATAACTTTGCCAGCAGCATGGATTAATAATGAAAAAATGCAAGTATCTCTATAACAACTGGAGTAACTGGAGAAGTGCTTTAAAACAATGTTTAGGGTTAAAAATTCTGGTGAAGGGTGAAGGGGTTGTTGTATTTATCAACTGATTATTGCTGAAATTGCCAATTTGGTGTATTTCACTTACTGCACTCTATCTGCAAAACTAACTTGTTATGCAGGACAATATAACTCGTATACTGGTATGCTTTACAAGGGTGGGGCAAACCAGAGATCCAGGCAGAAACGCCTGTGGTCTTTGGAGAAATTCCACACAAACAGTAATGCAGGCTCATGATCAGACATGGGACCCTGGAGCTGTGAGACAGCAACAGTACCTGCTGTACCACTGTGCCGTTGTAAATAGAAGTCATGCTTCATTACATATTATTTTACATAGTATTTGTTTGTGTGGTTATTTGTGGCACATGAAACATGATTAGCTGTGTAAAAACTGCATGAAAGATGACAGCCAGATGACAATTTGAGAAAAGCTTTCACAGACTGATATGAGTGTACAGTGATTTACTGGGGAAATGACATTCAATAGCAACATTCATATAAGGTTTTGTTGTTATTGCCTAGTATTTCTGGGACATTTTGTTATTTGAGACATACTAGAATACTAAAGGTGAAAAGTTATCTGTCTGTGCTCTCTAGCTGTGATTAGCTCACCAAAGACGGATTATATTACCCAACATATTATCTAACAGACGGGATCATTTTCAGCTCTTCGTATACTGCATCTGAACATTTCTATATTAATTTCAGTCAATTTACAGTTAAGACAACCATGACAATTTGTACATCTGCAAACGCATTACAAGTATAGATAAGAACAGTACATAAATTAGGAACACTTACCCGCTCAGCACACCCAACACAAGGTTAAGAACAAAAAATGATCCAAAGATGACCAGGCTTACAAAGTAGATCCAGGGCAGCTCAAAACCTATGGCATCATTCATCTACCGAAAGAAAACAGAATTACATAGGATTAGCATCATCTTAGCCACAGTAAAATGTTTTAAAGAAGGCTGGATGTCGCTGAATGGAAATCCTCGTCGAGGTGGGTCGGAGCCCACTGCAGTCATTCCCACAAAAATTCAGAAGGTGGAACACCTGATCCTTGAAAATCGATGGATAACTTATTGCCTATATGAGGAAGAGGCGCATACTGTACACACAATCATTCACAAATACAACTTGAGCATTACAGGGACTCACAACTGTAAGTTACTGCCACATCTGCTGTACAGTTCTGACCTCTGACCATTGAAAACTTTAACTTTGAATGCTGATCATATTTCTGGATTTTTTGTGCTACTGTTTGCATAGAAAAAGTCTCTCCATTTGTAAAGGGCTGTAGCTCACTCAATCTCTATTTGTATCTATAAATATCTATTGGTATTCTACTACTAGAAAAAAATATTTAAATTAAAAATAAGTAACCCAATCTGGCCCCAAACACACCTACTGAAAAGAAATGAGTGTAGACACAGTGACTTCTAAACTGCTGATATTTGCATCGAAACGTAGTCCAGGTCTACTGATTGTTCTAAGGAAAGAATTGGAGAAGACTGATCAAACTGTTCTGGAGTTACGGCAGTTTACCATATACATACACTTGGGGTTAATGTAGAATAGTCAAACCACCTAACACCCAACACATTCACACTAGAAAGCAAAATAGCATTATGGGACTATTAATTTCTTATGTTTGTAACGTTCCACAAGAAGCTTTAAATTAAGATTTTCTCCATTTTATACAAATTAATTCCATGTTGTCTGTATATATTCTCTTACCATTTCTAATTTTAGTCTTACAAGGTTAGTTAATTTAGTTCTGATTCAACAATTTAATTGCCTTACATGCAAGCACTGTAAAGAAGCATGGTGGTTTGTACTGTCCAGTAATTTTTTGCTAAAGTGAATTACACATATTACAGTGATACTGGGATTTTCAGAGTAAAAATGTCTGTACAGTACATTATTCATTATGTAAAAGCTAGAGGAAGATCACTTATCGTTTGCTAGCATGATTGAGTATAAGGGTATAGTCATAGTGTTAAGCCAGCCACTTACCCAGTAAAGAACATCGGTCCACCCCTCCATTGTAATGCACTGGAAAACAGTTAGCATGGCAAAGAAGAAATTATCAAAGTTGGTGATGCCGCCATTCGGTCCCTCCCACTTTCCTCTACACTCTGAGCCGTTCACAGTACACTGACGTCCATGACCAGCGAATGCACATGGGACCGGGTCATCATCTGCAAACTCATCTGGAAGTTAAAAAAAAAAGCGAGAGAGAGAGAAAATGAGACAGAAATCAATTGAAGACTGAATTAATTGAAAATATCAACTACTGTATAGGAAATAGCTTAGGTAGAAAGGGCATTACATCCAAGTCAAATGTACCTAGTCCTTACCTGTTTTTTATTATGTTATATATATATGCTACCCAGATATTTTGCGCATGTGATTTTGGGGTTTATTTGGGGGTTTAGTACATTTATATACAGGTATCTTCTACGTAATTTATGACATATTTACATCATTAATACTGGGTACAGGCTTTATGCTCTGTCTAACACTACTGGTTTGTGGTAAGATATGGATGCTGGTTATGTGTGTGAGCGTTAACCTTTGCTGATAAAGTAGCAGGTCTTATGCATGCGGCCAATGAAGAGCTCAAGTCCAATTATTGCATAGATGATAATGACAAACATGACAAGAAGAGAGATGTGCAGTAAAGGGACCATAGCTTTCATAATTGAGTTCAGCACAATCTGCAAACCTGAAAATATGAAAAATACAGAGAGCTAAATAGATCATTACATACAGTACATGTATACATTTCACCCATTGTTTATTCTATGCACACCTTTTCATGAATGCCTTTTCAAGAATTTGTCAATATAGAAAATACAATGAGACCTTAAGTGATGATTAAAAATCTATATATTTTAAAAGTACCCAAAGCTACTTTTATAAGTTAAGCTAAGATCACATATTACAACAAGCTTCTTTGGCTTTGCTCTGATTAAATCGTTTAATGTACAATAACATTACTTTTGGCTACAGAGATGAATCAACCTATTGTAAAGATTTTAAACAACTCCAGAGGCTGGAATTATGGCTCGGGCTTAGTCATGCTTCCATGCTACAGCTATTGAATGAGACACAAATGCCACAAGGGGTACTGTGCCACATAAAATCTAATACTATCATCAAGGTCAATCAGCCTTTTAGTTAGAGTACTTTGCATGCTATTAGTTACAAAATGGCTAGAATAAGAGCTACTCTCATGGACAGAAATAGTTACCAAAAAAAAAAAAACAGAATGATGCAAGTAATTTGGCCTATGCCGGTAGAAAGGAGGTGTTCTATATTACATACTTAATCCTCTTATATTACATCATTAATCGTAGGTAGTTGTGCCGTACAGTGCTAACAGACTTTTTAGAGTTTATGTCAAGATTATATTACTGTGTTAGTTGGAGGTAAAAAGAAGCAAACCATAATTTCCTTAGGCTAAGCAGTTACCAAAAATATCATCTTGCTATGATTTAATGGATCTGCTGCAACTGTAATAAAAATAATCGAAACAACTTTGGTTAAATGCAGTAATACAAAAGAATTAGACTGATGTGATCATCAGAAATGCTTGTGTTTTGAAGTGCACACTTAATATCCTGGAAGGTTAAATTAAGTATTGTCTCTTATAGGCATAAATGCATGTTAAATGCAAACTAAAAGTTTGTCATGCCACCTTACATTAATTAGAATTTGGAAGACTTAAAAAATTAATAATGATAGATGGTTACTCCCTTAATTCTTTAAGTACCTTAATGGTGATGTGTATCACAATGATACTGCTCTGTTACTTAACTTTCTGTTGACTAATGATTAGAGTGAGGTAGTGTTGCTATAATTACTGTGTAAAAATAACTGTGTGAAGTCTTTATGCCTTGATTTATGCCTTAATTACTATCAGGATAACACATGCTAAATAAAGTTGCCAAACATGAAAGATTTGGCAAAAGAGAAACTGGTATATACATCTTTAGATTCCTACAACTATGTTATGAATGATTATCAGCTAATTCTGTCAGTTGTACTGGTCAGCAAATCTCGTCCTGCTGGTTAATGATAACATTTTCTAATAACACTCGCTGTTTAGGAGTGTTCATGTTCAGGTACACTCATTTTGTTCAGCTGGTATTAAAATACCAGCCAGAGTTAGTTAATGTGTTTAGGGAATTATTTTGCCGCAGCTAGGCACTACCCATGGCATTTCATACATACTGTATGCCCTAACATACTGTGCCAATCATTAATATAAGACAAATAAAAGACTTTGAGTTTCAAAAGACATGAACACAGACACAGACACACACACACACACACACACACACACACACACACAAACTGACTGGGCACTCCTGAGACAAGTCTGAGAGGTCGTAACACTCTGAAAGCTCTAAGTGCTTTCACATCCAGGCCTCCTGGCTTCCCTGGCATGTGGAGCGTTTCCCCAGGTTTATGGGTTGCAGTCTCCAATACCACACTGAACAACCTGCACACATGCAATTATAAAAAAAATGTAAAGGGATAATAATAATAATAATAATAATAATAATAATATTTTACTAAGGAAATCCTCCACGTAACCGAAGACAAATATAATATACTGTAGGCCACATGGTGGCACCTACAAAAGTAACTAAAGTTTAAAAAACTGTTTTATGTTAAGTTATAGTTATTACTATACATGTTTTAAATCTTCCTCATATTTACAAGTACTAGTCAATATGCCTAATTATTTTGAGTTCAAGATAAGGACCAAAAAGAGTAAAAGAAGGACATTTAAGGGAAATGTAATTACTGGAAAATACTGGATACTGAAAAACTAACTGAACAGTATTACACCACCTGAATATATATTAAGGATGATAATACATACAGAAGTGAGCAATTATCCAAATAAGAACAGACATGGTGAGAACGGAAAGTGACAAAGATAATTTACCCTACAATGACAATAACAAAGTCTAACAGGTTCCAGCCATTGCGGATGTAGGAGCTGGGGTGCATGACCAACCCGTAGGCCAAAATCTTTAGGAAGGTTTCTATTGTGAAGATGATCAGGAAGATGTACTCCACTTGTTCCTGTGCACATAATAGGGAAGAAATGTCATCAGGCATATATATATATATAGTGTGTGTGTGTGTGTGTGTGTGTGTGTGTGTGTGTGTGTGTGTGTGTGTGTGTGTGTGTGCGTTACTCATATTAATGTGTTTAAAAGCATAAGCTCTGACTTTGCCTTGTCAACTGAGATTTTCTTTAAAAAGACCAAAACACTGCATGGCATTTGCACATAGAGTATATACTGTAGCTGCTCTCCACTTAACACTTTCATTTATTTCTAGCGCTGTAAGTGAACAGACAGAACTGCCTGAATTTATAAGAGATGGCATCAAGAAGCTGCAAGTATTCTCCAGAATACTTTTGTATGCAACCAATTTATCATGAGGGAAAAAATACCCCATGACAGTATAAATAAAAAGGCATAAAAGGCATATTTCAGCATACCAGATTGTGAATGCCGCTACCAAGGAGTGTATAACGAAAACATGATGGGAGGCCATGTGGGGGCTGACACATGAAAGTGATTTATACTGTATTTCAGTTGCAAATCTCTAAAAACTATTCACTTCTAAACATTAACGTATTTTTTTTGTTTATAACTTTAGTATAAATACATGTAAATCTTGATTCATATGTTACTTTATTCAGACCTTATACTGTATAAATGGAAAAGTGCAAATTTACTCCTTTTTACATAGAAAACTGGTTAATCTCTAAATTTCATTAACCAGGCCACAAAAGCAAAACTTTAAGGGAATAACTGCCATTTTTTATACTTTCAAAACATAAGAAATTAAGAAATAACACATATCATCGAGAAACAAAATTTGTGTTACTGTACATAGTGTTTTTCATGCGCATCTAAAGTATGAGAATGTGAAAGAGAAGAGGAAAGAAACACAGAGAGAGACAGTCTTAATGGAACACATTTGACTTTAAAATAAGGATGGGGAATTAGTGAGCATTTTGAAGGATTACCAATCTGTCAAAAATCCTCCCCTCTCTTTCGGTGCTCTACTTGACATTCAATTCAATGTTATTCATATAGTGCTTTATTTTACAGTGAGCATTTAACAGCTTTTTGTTGTTGTTGTTTTTGTTGTTTTATCCATAAATATCAAGCCAGCTGTGGTTTACTCGTTTGAACAACATCAGCATTGGTAGCAACAAACCAAGTCTATACCGTCTAAACTGTAATAACGAAACCTAAATGCCACCTTGTTTAATAATTAGCATTTGCAAAACCCATCGAGCAATGATGAAACTGGCTCTCATGACCATCCCAGGCAAAGCAAGATCAAAACTGTCACGCAGAGGTGCGGGGCGAGATGGATCCAAACTCGGGAAGATGACGGCAGGCATGGAGGGGGCCTTTTTGATCTTTTTTGATCTTGCTTTGGTCGAGGTGCGGAAGCGAGGTAGGAACTTTAATGGACATGAGGCGAGACGGCGTAACCGGGATACGTGAGACGTGGGATTGACTCGCCACATAGTAGAGGGGAGCAGGAGCTTGGCGGCGCATGGATTAACAATCTTGGTGACGGTGAAGGGTCTAATGTATCGGGGAGAGAGTTTACAAGAGACGGTTTTTAGGTGAATATCTTGGGTGGGGAGCATGGCTGTGACGAAGGCAACCCTGTGACGAAGTCCAAGGTGATGTGAGACAATGGGCGGTGTGGAATAGGCAGAGGCCTGAGGAGGCCCGCTGGGGCAGTGTTTGTGTGGACCTCACACAAATGTCACATGCAACCCCAAAGCTGGACACGACCTCCTTAAGTGTGGGCCAACAAAATCGGTGCTGGGTTTGCGCCAGGGTCCCGGTTATACCAGGGTGACAGAAGAGTTTAGAGCTGTGGGCCTACTCCAGGACCTGGGGACGCAGGGAGAGAAGAATGAATAGACGTTTAGGGGAAGCGTTCCCAGGGTCGTGGGTCAGGGCTAGCTTAACCTTGGTCTCAGTGTCGAGTTCTGTGGCGGTGAGCAAGGATGTAGGAGGCAGGATTGTGTCATTGGCATGGATGTCATGAGTGGCAGTAAATTGCCTCGAGAGAGCGTCTGACTTGGAATTCTTGGATCCTGGGCGATAGGAGAGGGTGAAGTTAAACCTACTGAAGAACAGTGACCATTGGGCCTGGCGGGTGTTGAGCCTCTTGGCGCTCTTTAGGTATTCAAGGTTCTTATGATCGGTCCAGACCAGGAAGGGAACCTCCGTCCCCTCTAACCAGTGTCTCCATTCCTCCAGAGCTAACTTGATGGCCAGGAGCTCACGATCGCCAGTGCCATAGTTTCTTTCAGCAGGGGTTAGGCGGTGTGAGAAGAAGAAACAGGGGTGTAATTTGTTAACGTGTGTGGCTCTCTGGGACAGGACGCCCCTCCCCCCGTGCTGGAGGCATCGACCTCCATGACGAACTGGTGTGACTGGTCCGGGATGGTTAGGATGGGGGCGGATGTGAATCGTTGCTTGAGTTCAGTAAAGGCCCTCTCGGCCTCCAGGTCCCAGTAAAAGTGGTTCTTGGAAGAGATGAGAGTTGTTAGGGCGGCAGCTGTAGAGCTGTAACCCCGGATGAAGCGGCGGTAGAAGTTGGCAAAGCCCAGGAATCTCTGGAGCTCTTGTCGTGAGGTGGTAGTGGGCCAGCTGTTGACGGCTTGGAGCTTGGTTGGATTCTATCTTGATGCCTTTGGGGCCCATGACGAACCCGAGGAACGTAGTGGTTATGGTGTGGAACTCGCATTTCCCGGCCTTGACAAACAGACCATTCTCCAGTAGCCTCTGCAGCACCTGCTGAACGTGGTGTTGGTGTTCCTCCAGGTCCCGAAAGAAAATACTGAGGAATTGGGGAAGTCTGAGGCAACGTGGGTGCGGTCCAGTGGTTCCCCTGCAGGGGCAGGGCTGAGACCTAATGTGGTGGCAGCTCGTAAGCAGGGAATAGAACATGATGGGCTCCAGGCCGAAATCGAGTTCCTGGCCCAATCAATCTGCGGATTGTGGCAGATTAGCCAGCTCAGAACCAGAACAATCGTGGCGTGAGATCCCTCCATGATGAACAGCGAGGTTTGCTCTGAGTGGAGACCCTGAGGCTGACGAGTGGAGTTCTATGAGTGATAGATAGGAGCGGACTCCCGTTCAGCTGAACTAGAGGGCGCCTCCTTTTGCTGGACAATTTTTAAGTTGGTGTCCTGATTTTCCGCAGTAAAAGCAGGCCCCTTCCACTCAACGGCGTCGTCTCTCCCCTGGGGAGATGCACGTTCTGTCCAGTTGCATGGGTTCGTCTTAGGGGTCGGCTCGTGGAGAGGAGGGATGACGGAGGAACCTGGGTGGAGAACCCAGCCAAAGGCAGAGGCGTGAATCCACTCGGAGGGCCAAATCTATATGTCCCTGGAGAGACGACGGTAGCTCTTGGGAGACTAGCTCATCTTTGAGCGCCTCCGTCAGGCCTTCAAGGAACACATCACACAGTGCTCGGTCGTTCCATCCACTAGAAAGCGCCAGTCTGACTGAGGCGAGTCGTAGGCCGAGCATGAGCCTTGTCTGAGTTTCAACAGCTTATGTCCAGATTCCCTGCCATGACACGAACGGTCGAACACCCTCTTCATCTCCTTAGTGAAACTCTCGTAATTGGAGCAGCAGGCGTCATGGGTGTCTGAGAGCGCAGTGCTCGTCGTATGAGAAGCGTGATGACGTATGCCACCTTGGAATGTTCAGTGGTGAAGGTGGAGGATTGGAGCTCGAAGCTCAGTGAGCACTGAGAGCATTGCTCTCGTTGTTCACTGGAAGCTCCACCTTGTGCTGGAGAGAGTCGGAGTCTTTGGAGCTGGGTTGTGATGTCGGCTATCGACTGCTTAGTGGTAAGCAGCTCCTGTTGATGTGCTCCGAGCAGGGCGCCCTGGCTCTCCAGCGCCGATCTCATGCGGTAAAAGTCCGCTGGATCCATATTGTGGCTGGATTATTCTGTCACATGTAGGTGCGGGGCGAGATAGATAGAAGCAGGCTTGAAGGGGGCGTGGTCGTAGTCAAAAGGGAGAGCGGAGATTAAATAACCGGAAGATCATAGAGTGGGGTGTTAAATCCGAAAACGTAGACGAGAAGCTGAAAAGCCAGAAGAGGAAGCGTGAGACGAGACACAGAAAACGAAAAACGATAAGTAAAGCGAACTCGGCAAAGTGAATACAAGAGGGAAAAAAAACGTGAGAAAATCGAGGTATATAACACACAGTAATCACTTGGAAAATGAGAAACCGGTGTGCAGACGGGGCAGAAACGGGGGCGTGGGAAATACACATGACGGGCTAGAGAAAAAATGAGCATGTGAGGAATAGTGACAGCGTGGGAAAAAAAAACAGACAGGGCGTGAATCATGACAAAAACTAATCTCTGCAGCAGAGAAGTTTGTTTAAAGTTACCAGCCTCAAAAATCGTCAATCTACACCCCCTGAGGTTACAGCCGGTGTGAAAGCTTTGTAAAGCATGTGTAGCAGACATATCTCAATATCAACTGTTATCAACAAAGGAGATGATTGCATATTTTGAATGCATTATGTCTTGCATTATTTTGTGGTGTGTCCAAACTGTTGATTAATGTATTGTTACAGTAAATCCTCCTCCCTCCCATCTTCCTCCTCTCATCAATTCTCATACTTGCACAAATTCAGGAGTTTTGTATAATCAGAATCAAGTGTATGATTAACAAATTATATTAAGGTGTTAATAATCATTTATTCCATATTGATTTCAGGTTGAAATACAGTCATTAACTGAAACAGAAACAAACCTCTGATCAAAAGGTGAGGTTGTGGAAGACTGTTTTATGTCACAGGTCATACACCATGGCAAGACTACAAGGTAGACTACACAGCAATATGTGAGGTTGCTACACTGCATCAGAAAGGTGCTGACAATAATTTCAAAGTAGATTGGGTTTTCAAAGTAGATAATTTCAAAGTAGATTGGGTTTTCACGATATGCTGTTCAAGCTATTTTTAAGAAGCACAAAGAAAGGGGAATGTACTGTACTATAGACACAGTGTAGATACATTCAGCCAAGGAAACCTAATGCAGCAACACATTATGTTTACTTCCCTTCGACATAAGAAGACGTCCAATAGTGCCATTAGCAAAGAACAGAAACCAGTGGGACCCAAGTACACCCATTTATTGTCCGGAGAAGTCTAGCCAGAATTGGTCTTCATGGAAAAAATTTAGCCAAAAAGCCATACTTCCAATGTGGAAACAAGTCTAAATGACTCAACAACGCATGAAAAAATACAGTAGTTACATAGGAACAATGCATTAAAACAAAGGTGCAGAAAAATCGCAGCACATGCTCTGGACTGATGAGTCAAAATCTGAAATATTTGGCGATAGCAGGAGGCAGGTTGATTCCTGAAGGGCTGGAAAGCAATACAATGATGAATCTATGCAGGCAACAATGGAGCTGCATTTTTGTAAATTGAGTTGGACACATTTGGAAATGTGAAATACATGCAGATATTTTTCCATCATGCAATACCATCAGCGAGGTGTATGATTTGCCAAAAAAATAGTCTGCAGCAGTACAATGACTCCAAACATACAGCCAATGTCATTAAGAACTATCTTCAGCATAGAGAAGAACAAGGAGTCCTGAAAGTGATGGTTTGCCGCCAACAGAGCCCTTATCTCAACATCATCGAGTCTGTCTGGGATTTCATGAAGAGACAGACATATTTAAAGATCTGTGTTTAGCTCCCCAAGATGTTGGGAACAAGTTACAGTACCTGCCAAGTTCCTTCAAAAACTATGTGCAAGTGTACCTACTGTAGAAGAATTGACGCTAACTATTTTCCAGGCGAAGTGTGGTCACATTAAATACTGATTTCATTTGGATTTCTCTTCTGTTTATTTATTTTCTATTTTGTTAAGTGATAAAAATAAACTATTAACACTTCTATTTTCGATGGCATTCTTACTTTACAGCATTTTTTCCACACCTGCCTAAAACTTTTGTGCTGTGTATACATTATGTAGTCCCAGTTCCAAAGCCTCGATGAGAAAAAAGGAGCATTATATAACTTCTATACAAGTTATATAACTATATACAGTATAAACTTGATAGCAATCTATACTGTATATAACAGGTTACTATACTTTAATTTATGGCTTAAAAATGCCACCATTAAATAAAGGGATTATCTGTTAAAATTGTGACTATATAAATTTTATAACACTGGACTAATGAAAACTACTATAATATGATGAGGTATCAACATTGCAGAAGGATCAGAGCAATGAGTTGGCTCTCTCTCTCTCTCTCTCTCTCTCTCTCAAATACACACACACACACACACACACACACACACACACACACACACACACACACACACATTAACTACATCCCTCCCCCTCTGCACCTGGCATCTGAGATCTGGCTTTAAGCATCCACACAGTGGTGCAGAGAGAGAGAAAGTGGGGGATGGAGAGAGATGTAGTGACAGAAATGAGTGATGGAGTGATGTGGAAGAGAGACGGAGCGAGAAAAGCAGAGTAAGCTGCTTATCAGAACAAGAGCATTTAAAGCAGCCACCAAACGGGCAGTTACAATCTTCTCTGACCCTCCTCCAAACACCTTCTCAGCACGTCCCTTTGAATTTTACTTTGTCCTTCTCCCATATCTAAAGCCATCCTTTGTCATTTGCATGTACCTTTATCTGTACCTTTTTGTATGACTTTGAAGAAAATCCAGGGAACCAATATTCACAGTACAACCACTTCAAGGACATGTTTTGTAACGTCATATCTGTTATCACAGTAGGATATAATTTTTTGGATAAAGGATTTGTTTTGGAAAAATTCCACCTAGGTGAGAATCCCATTCTTCAGAAAAGCTTTTTCAAAGACGGTAAGCTACTGTTGTTGGGCTTTGGGTTAAAATGTCCTACTTTGCACAAGTGCCCTTCTGCCCTTGAGCACGGCACTCTACCCGAAGCAACATGGTGCTGCAGCCTCCTCTAAGCCAGGAACAGAGACAGCCCCCAACTATCTGGGTAATTGAAGCTAAATAAGGTCTAAGGTAACTATAAAAGGATTTCACAAAGGTGTAAATATGAGTGTTTATTGATAGCACTGTTTAAATTAATTACGACAGGGACAACATTATGAATGTTTCAGTGTCTTAGACTAATTGTATTTCACTTATACTTCAGATTTATCTTCAGAATATTAATTACAGTAAGTAACAACAAACATTGTCCAAACAAACAACAAACAACAAACATTTTTCACTTTGATGACTTTTTTAAGACACTAATTTCATGAATTGTGCTTGTGTGTGTTTCACTATTTAAACAAAAAGTAAATTCATAATAGCTTCAAATGTCAAAAAGTTAATTCTGCCTAAGTAAATCACAATCACTTACTATATATTTTCTTTACACACTGACTTGTATTTTGTACCAAACAACTTGCACCTTGTACCACCAGACACACAAGTATTGTAGCACAGTATTTAAGTTGTCAGCCCATGGATCAGAAGGTCACAAAAGGTCGAAACCCCAGCACCACCAAGCTGACACTGTTGGGCCCTTGAACAAGACTATCAACAACTCAGATGTATAATGAGATGACCGTACAGTACATCACTCTGAATAAAGCCATCTGCCATGTTGTGAATATCAAACTACAATTGTATTTTCAGATTGCATGCAATCTTCCATAAAGTTTGTTATTAAATAAAAATACTATTTTTTGTTTATTTAGCTTATAAAGTTTTAATGAATTTTTACACAGAAACATTTACTAAACTTGGTATGAGAACCTGATTATTCCATAAATGCAGGCAGTAAAAACATGTTCACCAGCAATTAGGGCTGAAATGATTCCTCCAGTAACTCAAGTAATTTGATTACAAAAATTAACAAGGCAAAATCTTCTGCCTCTAAGATTCTTTTGTTTAATTTTAAAAGCTTGCGTTATGTTTTTGCGCAATTATTTGTTTGGCGTGACACTTTCCGGATGCAAACCGCCAGTAAACACCAACGAAGAAGAAGCGCTTACATCACCAACAAAGCTGTGTATTGATTTGAGGGAGCATTCTATTGTGGCCTGCAAAATGGAAGGGAACGATAAAAATATATTAAAATTAATTTTAAAGTGTGCCCTAGTTTTTTTCATACTTAAAGTCATTTAAAATACCTTTTTTTTTGTTTTTGCATCTTGCTTTAAAATAAGAATGTATGGCTCTGTAATGCACTTAATTCATCTCAGTCAACTTTAAGCTATTCCTTGTATTGTGAATAATGACAATTTTTATTTTTGATAAAATGTTGTATGCATTTAAAAAATAAAAGTAGATTTTTCTAAAAAAGAAAACCAATTAATCTTTGTTTCTCTTATATATTTTACATTGCTGTTTAATTAAGCAAAAGTACATTTTATCAGACTACTCGATTAATCGATTACATTTTTGGTAGAATACTCGATTACTAAAATATTCGATAGCTACAGCCCTACCAGCAATATTAGAAACAAATCCAAAAAGCCCAAAACAATCACAATCATCAGAAAAATTTTCTGCAAGAGACTGTGATATTACACTCATGAACATCTCACATGATTTTCCACCATTCCAGTCTCTTCAGGTAATCTTCAGGTTTCTTCAATATACTATATTTAAGTGTTCAATAATCAGGGCAGCTTGCTTTGCTTCATTTGCATGCAAATTGCACTGCTCACCGCTCCATATACAGCCGCTCCAACTGGACTGGCAGAAGGCTATGCCTGAAGGGTGAGTATCCAACAGTGCGATGATGTGCAACCTTATTAGGCTTCTCTCTCTCTCTCTCTCTCTCTCTCTCTTTCTCTGCCTTTCTCTCACAAGCCCTATGGTAACCCCTCATATCTGACAACTGCTTGGTTCACTAAGTGTATTTGCATTAATTGGATGCCATGCATGGTCCCCTAAATAAATAGCACTCATACTCATACAGTTCTGAGATTTGCCCTCATGTATGGTCCATTAAGCTCAATTCTCATAAAAGATAAACATGGGGTTAGAATAAGACTGTAATAGTGTTGCTTTTTTTAAATAGCTAATTAACTCAAGCCTCCACTTAAAAGTGTTGACAGAGTGATTTTCGATCTGTTCATTTTCTTCATATTTGATGACCATTCACCATCACCTTCTGACTTCCAAACTCCCCATACAAAGCACATCATTCATTAGGCTGATGCAGACTTCCTAATCCTTATCTAGGATCCTGTGTTCTTTTAAGACCATCACATCAAAATCACAGCTAGAGAATCAGAAAGCAGTCATACTCTGTAAATAAAAAAGGCCAAAGCACCAAGACAGCATTTGGATCATGGGGAAAAGCAAGATTAGAACCGCTTGTTTTTATTGGATATAAATTGAAGCACTCAAAGAGATTACAGTCCACATACAGAAAGGTGGAGGATTGGCCACATGTGCTCATAGTCTTGGCTGGAGAGCATTATAATATTGAGCTGACCAGAAATTCATTTCTTCATCTCCACAAACAGTAACCACAAATATGAACAAGTTAATCCGTTGCTGTTAAATAATAATGGAAGCTTCCAAAAATAAAAAAAATAACATAAGGTCGCCAGGGCAGAGGGTAACTATTTTGGTTCTATTTGGTTCACTAGTGACACTGAACTTTTTGGCTGACAGACTCAGCTCCTCACAAACATGCTTGCATTTAAAAAAAAAAAATTGGAAAAGCAGGAAAACAAACTTAACTGTGTCATACTATTTAAAACTCTAGCTTAAACAGTATGATTTACCTTCATGTAATTATACTGAACAAAAAAAAATTCATGTAAAATGAGCTACATTAAATGCCAAAAATAACTACAAACTTAATTTTGCCTCACAGATCTACACCTTAAGGGGATTAACAGTAACCATTTTATCCTGATCAGGGGGACATGGACACAGAGCCTACACACACACACACACTAGTGTCACAGAACAGATACAATATGGTGAAAAGTACAGAAATGTGAATACCTAACCATCATGCCCATATGTGGGACCCAAAACTGTTGCCACTGTTGCACAACAGTGTGTTGTTGCACACAATTCTCTAGAATGTCTCCTTATCCTGGTGGTAAAAGCAACAATCACAAACCTGTTGGACTATGCCAATAATATCCCTCTGCCCAAAGAACATTCCACCAAAACATGGCTGCCAAGGTTGGCACATAGCGCTAACCTCAGCCCCACTAGTCACCTGTGAGATGAACTGTTACTGAATTTGAGGCAGTTATGAAGTATACGGGTTTGGACTTGAATGCTCAACAAGAACACATGTCTGATGTTTAGGTGTCCACATATGTTTGTCCATATTGACATGTGTGAAAATACTCGGTACTGTGTACCATTAAAAATTTTTGTGGCAGTACACAGTATAAAAAAACAATCAAAGTAGAACTTTCAGCAACTTTGTCCTTGTCTCCTTAGTACTGTAATTGCTTCTAATTTCGAAATTGCCTCTGAACCATGTTGTGTTCTGTCTAACATAAGGCTGAATCCCAAATCCCTCTCTAATCGCTGAACAAGACTGGGGTGTGGAAAAATGGATTATGAATCTTACATTGTGCAATAGCTTTTCATTTTATGCTATTTGAGAATCAACCCCAGAGCATTTGAGGCTATTCTAAATTCTATTCTCCTTATATTTCGGCTACATAGTACTTTAGATTCAGAACCAAATCTTGGGAAAATTGGGAGAGGAAACAGGATTATTTATTAGATAATGTACTGTATGTTTTTCAGTCATGCATCATCACCATAATGGCTGCATATGACAGCACAAAGACTATAATAATAATAAAAAAAATAAGATAAATGTGCTACACTTTTCTTTTACTGAACTTGTTTTAGCCAGGCACAAAAAAGAAAGACAAAAGAAAAAAATAAAACATGATGCAGGAAATATGACTGTGGCATGAGCAAAGCAGGAATGTGGTGGGGGTTTGTAGCTGGAGTCAGGGTGTTAGCTAATGGCAGAAGAGGTCGCCTCTATGGTTTCAGGCAACAGCATTGCACATCATGACAAGGGTCATGGGAAATATAAATTGCCTAAAATTAGCTGCTAACTGTTTATTATTGACCCTGAATTGGAGTTTTTCCAAAATAATTTTAGATTGTAGCTTACAACATCCCTAACAGCACACATACAGTACATCTGGTCGATGTTGTCCATATATATCAAGTTACATTATCAAGTTGTTGCACGGAAAGCATTTGCTTATTGGCATACTGTATGTACCTGGGACATCATTTAATCCAAAATGACACCTGGCCACTCTGCAGATATGCTTCATTAACTATGACCTTTACTAATTTAGGTCTAATCTTTCAGGCTGCAAATATTTTACTATTGAAAGTTAACAATAATACTGACGTATAAAAGCTATCTTCTTAATGTCATGTGAGTACAATGAAGACATGACTCAAGATAAGATAAGAAACTGAATACCATGAGCAAGAGTAATCACAGGAATAAGAAACAGTAAATATCGCAGTCTGGCTGAGCCAGCATGCAATCCAGATTCTCTACCTCACAGCCTGCAAGTGGGAAATAAAACAGCAATGAGCACATTACTTTACATCTCACCACCAGTAACTTTTGTTGTAACTGTTTCTTTTAGTCAGATTAAGGTCTTTTGTACAGTATTCTTCTATACCTTATGCTACAGACAAACACAACGAATATATTATTTGTGTTTGCTGTTCAAGTAATAAGTTTCATATGGAGTCAGATCAGTGTCATTTTTCACAAATAAATGCAACATGATTCACAAAGGTATTTTGGACTCTCTAGTCCAACTCTTCCCAAATCATCTGGATTTAGACCAGGTGAGTGGTCATGTCAATGATGTAAGAAGAGTGATGGTGTGGTGCATCAGAATGTCCTGGCTTAAACATGCTTGTTGTTCTTTCAAAGTAATTGTTTATTTTCCACAAAAATTCCAACATGAAGCCCTGACTCAGTTTGTCTCCTCTGAACAGTGGATGTTGAACTATATCTGCCTACTGAACTCCAAGAAGCATTTATGTGTGCTCTAATCTGATGTGCTGTAAATTGGCAGTTTCTGAGGCTAACCATTGTAATAAAATAAACGTATCATCTGCAGCAAAATTAGCTCTTGATGGTCCTTTTCTGTGATGGTCCTCTTGATAAAATTTCATCATAGGCTTGTCTTTTGTCTTTACTTAACTGTGCACTGTGAGTTTTCTTCACTGTAAGAAGGATAGGTCTATTGACCTAGGGTACCCACCCTTCCTCTGCACAAAATAACTGATTGCCTAAAATCTGACAATTTTAGTAATTTTAGTAATGTCATTTTTTGAAGGCATCCTTGCTCTACAGAATTTAATTGCCTATGCCACAGTGCAGTATTTAACTAATATGTGTAATTTGCACGATTGTAATGGGCTTTTCATGCTGGTTCTCCCTGCCTTGCTCATTTTAATGTTTTTTTCCTTCTCTATCACACACAATTCACTTTAGAATGAATAAATTAAAGGCTGTTAATTAGTCAATTGGTTTAAATCAGGTATGCTAGATGCTGAAAAAACACTAAAATGTGCAGGGCACTGATGCACAGCCATGTTGAACTGGTGTGGAGTTCTTAATCAGGAGTTGGGCTCAGCCCCTTACCTCCAGTGAAAGAAACTCTTAATGCTTCACCATACCAATACATTTTGGGCAATTTCATGCTCCCAACATTGTGGAAACAATTTGGGGATGGCCCCTTCCTGTTCCAACATCGCCGCGCACCAGTGCAAAAAGCAAGATGAGCGAGGTTGGTGTGGAATACCTTTACTAGCCTGAACAGAGTCTTGACCTAAACCAAATAGAACACCTTTGGGAGGAATTAGAGCGAAGACTGCGAGCCAGGACTTTAACATCAGTGTTTGGCCTCACAAATGCGCTTCTGGAAGAATGGTTGAAAATTTCCATAAACACATTCCTAAAGCTTGTGGAAAGCCTTCCCAGAAGAGCTGTTCGTCATAACATCATAATAAGACACAGACACAGAAACAGTTAAACTTTGGATTGCATAATTCGTTCTGAAACGTGCTTGTAATCTAAAGCACTCATATATCAAAGCAAATATACCCTTAAGAAATAATAGAGGCTCCAGTTTCGTTCCACAACCCAAAAATATTCATATAAAAATTATTAATACAAAATATAAGTAAAAATAAAACAAACTAACCTGCACTTTACCTTTGAAAAGAATCGTGCCTGGAGTAAGATGAGAGAGGAGAGGAGAAGGAGGGGGGGCTGCTGGGTAGGAAGACATTCATACAGTACACCCACGCGCACGCTCACGCATAAACACACAGAGTCAGAATCTCCGTCGGCAAACTGTAATCTTTAACAAGGAACCTCTCTAATACAACTTGCTTTTGCCCCCTTTTGAGGATTTCGCTAAATTTTGACATTGCATTGTCGTTAAACAGAATAATCTTAGCCTTTTAGCATTCTTTTTCCCGGAGGCCGTTATTGCAGTACAATTACTAAAGAATAGTCACTACACCTGGAAACAAAATTGCAAGGATGTTGACTATATGAGTGATGCACACGCACTGAGACTGAGCATGGGAGACAATTATCCAAAATGCCGCAGCGTGCGCGAGAAAGCGAGAAGAACCATTGGCTTAGTTGTGATCATGTGAAGCTCTGTAGTCACATACAATCATAACCTCAAATTTATGTTAATGTGATTGGATGAAAATGTAGGAAACATTTCATAGGCTGCAAAGAATGCTGTTTGGAAAAAAATGCATTGGTGAATCTAACCATACCAAAAATCGACACACAAATGCAGGGATCCTAAGAAAAATCAAGCGATTTGTAAATGTTGCCAAGGTTGCAGCGTCTGTAAATAAATGTGAAATAAATAAATAAATATTTATATTTATTTATAAATATACTGTATATATACAGTTCAGAATTATAAATGCTCACAATGCCATAGGCTCTGCATAGACTTATGCGCGGTAGCAGCTTCTCGTAGTGGGTAGACCCAAAATCTACCTACATTAGCTGAGGCGTTTGATAATCATCATTGCTTCTAAGGACAACGGCAGTGATACATACTGTATCACGGTCTAGTAGAATACCTTAGTATGAGGCCATATTGTTTCCTTCCAAAATCTGGATGCCACTGGTCAACATGCTGCCTTTAATACTTATTTTTTCTTTAAACCTATCTATATAGCCAACTGTAATTTTCCTTCAATTCTCTAATAAAAAAAATAGAGAAACAATAATACAATAATACACATAACTGGTAAAAAAAAAAAAAACAGTGAAAGTATTTATAGTGCTAAAGTTTAAGCAGCACAATTACTTGCAATATGTTGAACTTGCATACTTATAATTTTACAACTGAAGTGTGCCAT
>JAAGKR010002093.1:0-82969 GCA_011419295.1 Clarias macrocephalus | reverse complement strand
TGAATCTAACCATACCAAAAATCGACACACAAATGCAGGGATCCTAAGAAAAATCAAGCGATTTGTAAATGTTGCCAAGGTTGCAGCGTCTGTAAATAAATGTGAAATAAATAAATAAATATTTATATTTATTTATAAATATACTGTATATATATATATATATATATATATATATATATATATATATATATATATATTTGTGGTTTTGTTTGCTTTGGAGAGGAGGAGATGTCATCTGATAATTCCGCCAACTAGCTGTTTTGCTACAGTATGTGCAGCATGACACAGCTACAGTTCAGAATTATAAATGCTCACAATGCCATAGGCTCTGCATAGACTTATGCGCGGTAGCAGCTTCTCGTAGTGGGTAGACCCAAAATCTACCTACATTAGCTGAGGCGTTTGATAATCATCATTGCTTCTAAGGACAACGGCAGTGATACATACTGTATCACGGTCTAGTAGAATACCTTAGTATGAGGCCATATTGTTTCCTTCCAAAATCTGGATGCCCCTGGTCAACATGCTGCCTTTAATACTTATTTTTTCTTTAAACCTATCTATATAGCCAACTGTAATTTTCCTTCAATTCTCTAATAAAAAAAATAGAGAAACAATAATACAATAATACACATAACTGGTAAAAAAAAAAAAAACAGTGAAAGTATTTATAGTGCTAAAGTTTAAGCAGCACAATTACTTGCAATATGTTGAACTTGCATACTTATAATTTTACAACTGAAGTGTGCCATAAATACAAAGAACAAAGTGTGCCCAATATATTAATTAAAGTTTATGTTTGTGAAGGCTGAATATGGTACATTTAAAAAAATGTTTTACTTGTGTTCTAGTGTTTCTCATTTTTAATGCAAGCTTTCTACCCAACAAGACAGACAGTCAACAGTCAATATACTATTGACATCGCTGCCTCTGGCCCATCCACGTTTGGTTATAAATTTAATCATCTAAATTTTCCCATTAATTACTTTGGGATCATTTTTACTCACCAGGTCATGGTTAGTAGCATTGGAGTCATCCTCTGGAAAAGGCTTGGAAACTCCCAGAGCTACACAATTAGCAAAAATGGCTAAGAGGATAAAGATATCAAAAGGTCTGAACACCTGAGTTAAGGAAGCAATTTTTTAATTATGAAAAAAAAATCATTTAATTGTAAAACTGAACTAAAGCAAATACCTGTTTAATCACTGGTTTTATTAAGACAAACCAAACACCAGCACAACATTATGTTTCCCCAAGAGTCTTGAGTGATTGAGTTTATACTCAAGAACCTGTTCATCATTGCAGTTTTTTTCTCTATCTATAAATGAAAGTACTTTGAAAAACTTTGAAAGTACGTTTTGTATTTTTGAGTGGTAGCAACTGCATTTAAATGCCATGTGTAACACATTCACTGCAATCATTAATTACAGTGCAGCCTAAGCCAAGATCAAGTATATACCTCTGAAGTCACAAAACCTGTTGGTGGGTCCAGACATACAGTACATTTCTCAATAATTAAATTAAATAGAATTAATTTAGCTTCACTTTAAAGGGTGAACCTGTAATCATCAAGTGAATTATCAAGTTTTAAATCACAAAATCTCAGCACATGAGAAACATCTAAACTCTGTTCTTTCAAATACTGAGTGCATCATGAATATGTACATGTATGAACATTTCAAAATAGAAAGAATAAATTAAAATTGTGGTAGTGTTAAAGGATACTTCCACTCAACTATTGACAGTGCAGCTCTGCGAATGGGGTTATTCAGTTTAAGGCAGAAGAGCGCTCTTGGTGCTCGCTGCACCTGGTTAGAGCCCTGCACCTGCTTCTTGCCATGCTGGCTTTTCTTCCTCTGTGTCCCTGTAGAACTGGTGTTGGAGTTTATTGTGTCTGTGCGTTTAATCCTTGGTTCCCCAGTGCCTTCCCAATCGTCCTCCTCATCCTCTCCTCCCTTGTCCCCTTCTCCTCCACTTTCTTCCTCCTCCTCCCCTTCTCCTCCATCTTCCTCCATCTCTTTGGAGTACCCATTACCTGAAGAAAGCACAGGGTGAAGTAGAGAGATTTAACATTGATAAGAGCTGCTGGTTAGTCTTCCATGTATGTAAAAAATTTAAAACTGGCATATTATTATCCAATAAGACGTAATGAAAATAACTAGACATAAGGACAAGCTGGAATATTTATGCTAGACTCGTATGTTCTTTACGTGACAGCTTTCACCTCATATTAACTGGTCACAGATCAAAGTTGGCATATTCAGATATTACCAATTAAGTTAATAAGAAAAACATACAGTATTTATACATGGTCTAAGACCCTGCATAATTTTTATGGCTCTCTAATCAGATTAAGCAAACCACCTGTGTGTAGTTTGGCCTCCAATATACCAGATTTTTTTTTAAATAGAAGTGTTTTTTTTTTTTCAATTGCATCTAGACTACTGCCTTCAAACACAAGCCATTGCGTTTTAGAGCCTCCAAAAATCTGAAAATTGATTAAAACAATCTCCTTTTTGTTGCTCTCAAATGTAATATGCAAAAAAAAAATTATAGCATATGAATGAAAATATACAGTAAGCAGTAGAATAAATTGCAAATATATTGCTGTATGAACTTGTAGTCAATTCACTGCACGTTAACTTATAGTACAGCACTTTGTTTCAGCTCATCCCATCATTTAGGATTTTTTAAATATCAAGCTCAGCTCATTTTTTTTAATTAATTTTTTGCATATTAGTAAACAGTATTTATTTGTGTAAAAATCTATTTAATTGTGGTGTGTGACCACAGAGAGTGGTGCTTGAATAATATTGTCCATGCCAGTATCATGTATCATGAGACACATCTGTGTGCTAACTTCTACTGTTTAAAATGATGCTAGTCACAATCAAAAATTTATCCCCTAAAATAACATAAATATTTGTAATAAAATTAAAAAGTCTTATTAACTGCACTAAATACTCTTTTATTACACTCTGCATTGGAAAAAGAAGGGGATGTTCAAGAATAGAAAGTTCTAGCATATAAATGCATATTTGTTTAAATTGTTTGACTGATGTACATTTACTAATTTAATACTTAGTACGGTGCTCATACAACAGTCTGTGATTTGTATTTTTTTTTTATTGAAAAATCAAAAGTGAATACCCCTTAATGCAAAGATCTGAAAGCAAAGCTTTGCTAATCAGCCACTGCGCACTGTGGTGAGGAGATGAGATTTCTACAATAGGTGAGCTGAGCCACACTGTGACAGATGTGACCTACTTCAATGCAAGGACAGAGTGAGTGTGAACGAAAAGGATTCTGGGACAGAGGTTTTTTAGCACTCTAGTACCTGTGGACTCATTTGACTAGCTGCGAGCTAAACACAACCCAGCTACAATATATCAGTAAAGATGGAATATTGTAAAAATAACTCTGTGTAACTCCCTCATTTACATAAAGACCCAATGAAACAGAACTCATATTATGGAGAACAGACCTCTACTGTATTTGCTCTATGATTAGATCTATGATCTACTGTAAACAGGTAGGCAGTAAATGAATGAATGAATAAATAAATAAATATATAAATCAGATAAAAGAAACACATCTGGTCTAATGTCGTAGGTTATACATTTGTGCCACTTTAAAAAGAATATTTAGTCACTATAATCACAGTCCATCTGATACACAAATAGAAGCAGCCCACAATTCAGATAAAGAGCTGGTCTATGCTGTTTTGATTGTTACATAAAATACTTTTTCAAAAGCTTTTACTAGCATTCTCACTGTGTTATTGTGAAAAACAAGGACCTTCCAATCTCACAAGAACCTCTTAATCATCAGCAGCTTCTGAATGTGACATGGAGAATATTTGTCTATCCATCTTCTTGTATAACTTTTAACAATAAGTTATTAATTAGTGCATATTACAAGCTTACAAACCATTGGTCATAAATATCTTGGTAACAGTAACATAACCTTCCTCGATTGATGTAAATCTGAAAAGAGGTTTCTTTTAGGGTTCGTGAACTAAAAGCTCAGCAGTAATGCAGCTTTTATGCTATTAACATTGCATATTCTGTAGTAAAGCTGCGTTATGAGCAGGCATTGTTTTCTGAATTCATATGACATTACGCCAATAGTCACAAAATGCAGGACTGATCCATGTGTAAGCATTAGTCTGACGATCTGGAAATGATGAACTGGTATGAGACAGAATTTAAAACATCCTTATTTTTGTAATATACGTTAGGCTTAAGATGTCCATGATACCGACACAGATGATCTTGTATTTGAATGCGATATGCCTGTCATCTGTTTTAAGAGGATGATTGAGCATTGGTTTGCCAAATAAACAAACAATCTTCTAAAATTAATGACCTATATATAGACCAAAAGTTTGGACACACTTTCTCATTCAAAGAGTTTGAATTTGTATTATGGCAAGAAAAAAGCAGCTAAGTGAAGAAAAAAACGAGTGGCCATCATTACTTTAAGAAATGAAGGTCAGTCAGTCCAAAAAATTGGGAAAACTTTGAAAGTGTCCCCAAGTGCAGTCCCAGGAAAGGAAGACCAAGAGTCACCTCTGCTGCGGAGGATAAGTTCATCCGAGTCACCAGCCTCAGAAATCGCAGGTTAACAGCAGCTCAGATCAGAGAGCAGGTCAATGCCACACAGAGTTCTAGCAGCAGACACGTCTCTATAACAACTGTTAAGAGGAGACTGTGTGAATCAGGCCTTCATGGTAGAATATCTGCTAGGAAACCACTGCTAAGGACAGGCAACAAGCAGAAGAGACTTGTTTGGGCTAAAGAACACAATAAAGAACACAATAAAGAAAACTCTTTGAATGAGAAGGTGTGTCCAAACTTTTGGTCTGTACTGTATTTTTTCTTTTTACTGTAAGATATACAGGACTTTATTTGCACTGCCCAAGTTTGCACTAGCAAACCATAAAGCCAATCTTGATAGATCCAAATCTTTTATTACTGTTACATTTATTATAGTCTAATATGTAATGCCTAGCATAATTAACACATATACTTCTATAACATCATTTGAAATTACACACTGACAGCTTGTTGTATGTAAACAGTCTGCAGAGTGTCATTCCTTAAATCAGTGGCGGAGCAACATCTGGTCCAAGCAGTGCAATTGGAAATGGGCGCATAAAATCATATCAGCACAGCTCATAACCTTCATCTCTCCTTACAGATTGTATGGTGAATATTTCTGCATCTATTATTGGCCGTGTTTCGCTTAATTATTCCCACAAAACGCGCAAAGGCACGTTTGCGCAAAGATTTGCCAAAAAAAGAGTGTAATTTGGACCTCGTTCAATATGCGTTCAAATCAAAAGACGACTGTAGGGAATATCGTTGACTTACTTTTCCGGTTCTCTTCATTCATGTCGGATTTGCTCCCATTCACCTCATCGGAACGCAGTGCATGATGCTCACCATCAGTTTGCCCTCAGCTCCGCTTGTTGTGTGTATTCTAGAAAAATTCACCTTAAACTGTAACAACCCGAATAACGCATACACACACACACACACACACACAGCACTTCTTCTGTTATTGTGTCTCGACTTCGCTTTTCTTTGCGTCCGGTTTGAACTCGAATAAATTAAAGCGCAAATCCCAGAGACTCACGTGCCTCCATTAAAAGGCAGGAGAGAAGCTCAAGTTTGTAGCTGGGGATGAGACCGTCGCGGTTTGACAGAACAGGGTAGACCCATTCATTCTCTATCTATCGCTGCATCTTATCTAAGCCTCCAAATCGGGATTAAAGCAAAACAGGTGGTTTAGAGCAAACAGCAGCCTGGAAACTTATTAAAGGGAGGGATTCTGGGATGAATATATGGAGCGTCGACAGCAGGGTTGCCAGATTGGATTTACTATCAAGCTTTAAATCCCCTCCCCAATTCACAATAAACCCGCCCAGAATGCGTCCAAAATTTTATACTTCACTAAAGCTCTGTCAAAAGTACATTTATTATAAACGTTTTAGGGAAGACAGATACTTTGTCTAATATTTATATATCTAATATTTATATTTAATATATGGATAGAGAAATCTGAGGAAGGTTGAGAAGCTGTGTAGCTAATTCCTTAACATTTAACAGTACGTTACGTCTGATAAAGAGCTGTGAAATTGTGAAAAGGGTGTGAAACACCCCTAAAACATATTTAAAGTAGATTACTGTATTATTTAATGTACATTTTTCTTGACGGGATGATCATGCTGGGACTGGAACATACAACCTTAAGCTATAACAAAAAGCTTATCCACGTAGCCACCACATGTAGCCTCAGCTTCGCAACACTAATGTTAATTCATTATTGTTGATTCAATATACTACTGTATTTTTTACTACTGAATTAAGGTCACTACACAATTGCTTAGAATCAGCTGCACTAGTTGCATTGGATTCCTGTTAAGGTTCTAAGATACAGTTCAGAAGGATGTCTTAACATATTCTAGCATTGCCCTGTTGCAGCATTGGCCCAAAGAGTATATTTACTGGACGATGTGTTACTTTGTACCATGTAAAATATTTTACTTTATATATGTTGTTCATCTCAATTTACCAGGATTCCAATAAATTTCTGTCAAATCTACAGTATTTTTATTTTTATTTTTTTACATTACACTGGGCTCTTGTGTATCATCTGATGCTATCAGGAAAAGCTCTTCCCAAAAATACTCCGGTGACTCCACTGGGTATGAGGTTTTCATGCAGCTATAGCCCACTTAATTTAACGGACCCACTGAAATTTCTTGAGCTTGGCAGTCAGATGTGGCTGGATTGAACCAGCCCTCTTGACGATGTTCTATCAAGGGCTCAGTATCAGTCTGCTTAAAAAGCTGGAATGCTGTGATGGCCAGGTGTCTTTCAATGCTCCAAGTGAGCAAAGCTTAGTAGACAGCGCATCAGTAGCAGCGCTGGGAGCAACTCTGTCAATGCCATGAGCAACTTTGTCATCACAGTCCACCCCTGAGTGTGCCTCTTCCATGTCATGTTTCACATGATGAGTCAGACGCCCACCCAAGAGAGGAAGGCTATGGTTCCCTCAGTTCAGCCCTTCAAGGGGCATTGTCACTGGACCTGGAGAAAAGCCTGCAAATTTCTCCTTAAGACCTCAGTGTTGGGAATGGGAAATGGGCCAACTTAAAATGCAAACCGGCACACACCTAACCTATTTGCCAGGTTATCCACTTACGATGTACATGAAACAGATTGTTATAGAGAAATTACCAGGAACAGGGTGATTTGCAAGGGAGTCCATAGCATTCCTTTTAATCTCTTGTCTGGTTTTTATATTGGCTAAATACGGATGGACTCAGATTTACCCTCTTCCTCAAAGGCAAACTGACAGGTTAGAGCATCTAGTTTCCCTTTCTTGGAGTCTGCCTCACCAAGTGTAGTGCCCACCAAGGTTCGTGTGGTTTGGTCACTAGGATGTGTGAAAATATTTAGTTTTTGTGGTTGGTCCAAACTGTAAAATTCTACTCAGAACCCTCTACCCAATTGAGCCATTCTTCTGCCATAACTTGTGCAGGAACTGTTAACAGCTTCCTAGAGCATCAAGAGAAAAATGCACTTGGGTGACAATGATTGTCTTTGGGTGAGTGTTGTGCCATGACTGCCCATACCCCATTATCTGAGGTATCCACCTCCACCAAGTCAAGTCAAGTCAATTTTTATTTATATAGCGCTTTTAATAATTGACATTGTCGCAAAGCAGCTTTACACAATCAAAAGAAGTAAGTTTGTATGCAATGTGTATGAATCAAAATGATAAGATTGTCCCTGATGAGCAAGCCGAGGGCGACAGTGGCAAGGAAAAACTACCTGAGATGGTAATAGGAAGAAACCTTGAGAGGAACCAGACTCAACAGGGAACCCATCCTCATCTGGGTGATAACGGATAGCAGGGACTGATCAGCATAATAATGTGTAAGACTGGAAGTTCAGTATAACAGAAGATGTGCCAGTCTGGGTAGATCTGGAAAGATCAGGAACTGAGGTAAACAGTGGAATAAAGGAGAAAGGATGATGAGAGGAGTTTAGGTGGTGTAACAGAGCAGCTACAGTGCTATAGCGCCAGATGAATTTCTGATAAAAAGTTGGCTAGCCCCAGTAAGTGCTGCATATGCTTACCATTTTTTGGGGTCAGCCATTCTTGAATGCCTTTACCTTTTCGGGTTCTATCTGCTTTTGGCAGATAGAATGAACCCCAAGAACAAGTCTTTATTAAAATGAAACTCGTACTGGAGAACTGGTCAACCAGCTGGGGTGTTAAAGTCAGTCTACCACTCTTCATTACTACAGACCAAATGGTAGGTGTTGCAAAGATCCAACTTGCTGGATCTATATATTCATTCATTCATCGATACCACTTACACACTATGGGCAATTTGGGAATGCCAGTTTGCCCAATCTGCATGTGGGAGGAAACTGGAGTAACTGGGTGAATCTCACGGGGAGAACATGCATGAATTTTGTCACCATGCCGCCATGTACATATAGGACTGCCTTTAGGCACACTTGGTACCTTGAACTAGCTCGAAAACCAATGAGACATGGGGAAGCAGGTATCTGTTCTTTAAAGTAATTGAATTAAGCCCTCAATAATAAATGCATGGGCAGAGGGTTTTATCTGAGATGAAAAGGGTCTCCCCAGGAGCTTCCTAAAGTATTTCTTTACGGCCTAGATCTTTGGGCCAGAAAAAAGTAGGAGGTGTGTTTCCAGGATTATTCCTAATCTACAGGGCTTTTAGGGGGATGAGTGGCAGCAGATCTGAGACAAACAAGCAATGAGTACTAAATTCAAGAATTTTCCAATTGGACAACATGTAGGTTGTGGTGACTTAGCCAGGTGTAACCCAAAATTAAAGGAACTTGTGGAGCAAATGAAAAAGAAAATTTAATTGATATTCTTGTTATGTGAGAGCACCATATCAACTGGTTTAGTTTTATGGGTTATAAGATGTAGCAAATTGTCCTTTGATCTAACCTGCAGGGGGACCAACTCCTCATCAATGAATTCTGTATCAACACCTGAATCAATAAAGACAGTTAGGACCTGAGACTGCTTATCAACCTCTAGCTGGACTTGAATCAATAGATAGCAGGGAAATTATTTGGATAGAGGTGCCTTGAAAATATCTCTGCCTTTCTGCTAATGATAACCTGAGACTGGTAATCTGCATAGGTTCAGGTGATTCATCTCTGCCTGGTGCATTATGAGAACAGTTCACATTGCTCTTAACTCTAAAGGGGGGTCTCAACTCATGACTTGACAGGGTTCGGAAGGAATGATGCATTTTACTGCCACTGATGCTCTTTGTTGTTTTTTTTTTCTATCCGGATAGCAAAATCGACTACCTTATCTATTTGATTCTATTTCAATTAAATTTTATTTGTATAGTCTTTTTTAACAGTGGTCATTGGCGTTAAGCAGCTGTTCAGAATCAAAAGAAGACTATGTATATTAGTATAAAATGTGTAAGTAATATGTATCTACCTCATCAGCAGCTCTCAGACTGTCAGTTCATCTTTTAGAAAGTCTGAGAGACCTTAGTAGAACATATCATACAGAGTAGACTGTTTCTATTTAATATCAGCAGCAAGAGTCCTGAATTTTATTGCATAGTCAGAAGCAGGGTTTATTACCCTGGATTTACTGTAACAGAATCTTGGAGGCCTCCTTTTCGGGATGGTGAGAATGTACACTCTTCACAGCTCCTGGGAGAAACTCTCATGATTCAGAATGATGTTCCCATTTCGTGGTTTCCCATGAGTCAGCTCTGCTGGTCAGGACACACACATGAACAGAATACACATATAAACACATAAACAAAAAGTGGTGCCCAACTTGTTTAGAGCCTATACTTCGTCATCAACTGCATCCAAAAAGCACCACAATTCTTGTGTGAAAATTACTAATGGTCAAACATGCATCAAGACATACAACAGATCAAAATTTCAAAAGTGCAGTTCAAAAGTGAGCAGGCAAACTTCTCCCACTACCCACACCTCAACAACTTTTGTCACATCTGGCCATAGACTTCATTATGGATCTTCCTCTCTCACAGCACCACACAAAAAGTATAGTGATTCTAGGTTAATTCTCTAAATATCTTTGAGTTGATCTTAATCGATGTCTTCTGGTACTTTGCCTTCCCATAAGACATTGTACTGGAAATAAAAAGGTTTCATGGAGAAACTTGGGCTATTTAGCTTGGTGTGCTATAATAAATGGATGGGATGGTAGATGGAGCATTCCACCTGGTTGAGTTTGTTCTGGAAAATAGGTATGGTGATGCTAGTGGTCAGCCCAATCTGGGATTAAGCATTTGATATTTAGTTAAAATACTGCTGCCTCGATGTTTGCCCTGGAGCTGCCGACTGTATTTGTCTTTCACAGAAACGTATTGGTCAAGGTCTTGTGCTGTTCCTACACATGCATTTGCCAATTGATAGATACTGTACTCTTTTCTCCATCTTTCATCTCCACCTGCTCGCACAGTTTCTGGTAGTAGACAGATTTGGCCTTGGTGATGGTGCTTGCTTTTGGCTTCTTTCTTGGCAGATAAATATATTTCCCATTTTTCACAGGTTCCCTGCATGCACCCAGGGTCACCTTTGCAGCCGTAGAGACAGGTTTGCATAGCATATTCCATGTCACAAAAAAAACAAAACAAAAAAAGTATATTATTGCCAATCAAAAGTGTAACTGTGTACTGTAAAGAATTTGAACCTTGGATTAAAGTTTTTTATTGGTGTTAACATGATTTAAGAATTTGCCTCAAATGTATTTAGTCATGTCTGTTGGTCTTCATAATTCATTAGGAAACAATGCTTTAAAATGCTTTTATAAAATAGTCATTTTAAAATACATTTAAGTCCCCTTTTTTCAAGATGGAATTAAAATTTGTAATCATGCTTCATATGTCCTTCATAATTGTGTTGAGGCAAACTAAGACTCCTGGCACAAGTCACAATAAAGTGGAAGGTATTTGGAACAACACAGACCCGGCCTGGATCAAGACCGAATAAAAGTTTATGGGCTACCAAGAGGCCTACAGCAACTCTGAAGCAATTGCAGGAATTTATGACAAAGAGTGGTCACTGTGTGCATGTGACAACAACATCATAAACTTGGCTTGCATGGAAGGATTGCACGAAAAAAACACTCCTCAAGAATGGCCACATGGTTGGTCAGAAGAGACTAAAATGTCATTTTTTGACCACAACACCAAACTTTATGTCTGGTGGAAATCCAATACAGCTCACTATCCAAATAAGACCATTCATACAGTGAAGCGGGGAGGTCGTAATACCCTGTGATGGGGGGGGTTTCTTAGCAGCAGTGACAAGGGGACTTGTTAGGATATAAGAAAATAGATGGGACTACAGTAAATACTGTCCTATTCCTAAGAAAAATCTGCTGCCCTCTGCCACAAAGTTGTCAATGGGAACAACTCCAACATGAAAATGACCCAAAGCGCACCGCAAAACTAACCACACAGTGGTTAAAGGAGAGAAAGGTGCGTGTCCATGCATTACCTAGGCAGAGCCCAGGCTTAAGTCCTATTGAAAATTGATGGAATGACTTGAAGACTGCAGTCTACAAATAGTGGCCATCAAATTTATCCTGAGCAGTACTCCAAAGAAGAGTGGGCAAATATTAAATATATAAGTCAAGATGTGCAAAGCTTTGTGTGCCATTGAGAAGGTGATTAGCTTCATGTGTTTGAGATTACAAATCATTTTAGGAGGAGGATCATCCTTCTCCAAGTCCATAAGTCTGGTTTATTTATTTATTTATTTATTTATTTTAACCAATTATACAGTAGTTAGGCATTTAGACACCCTTATCCAGAACAACTTACATTCTTTTTCTTATTATACATCTGAGCAGATAAGGGTTAAGGGCCTTGCTCAAGGGCCCAACAGGGACAACTTGGTGGTCATGGGATTTCGAACCTGGGACCTTCCGAACCATAGACCAATGCCTTAACCACTTAGCTACCCCTGACAAGTGGTAGCTCAGTCACATGTGTCTGACATGTTGGTTTTATATCTTTCACTTTGATGTTAAAAGTTGCATTAAATACAGCTGGATAAAACTAAAACAGTGTATATGTTCATTTCAGGCTGCAATGCAAAAAAATGTTTATTATTTTAAAGGGGGTGGTTATTTTCTATACCCACTGTGTATAGTGACTAAGCCAACACCCACAACCACTATGTGAGCTACACAAAGGGCATATTAGGGGTACATCATGTCATGTACATAATCAAGCATACACCATTCACATAGTCTACATGCATTCCACAGTAAATCACAGGGAGTATTGCCATATAAAAAATAACAGACAAAGAAGGGGAGCATGCAAAGTTTAATATAGTTCAAGGGAAAATATCAGAAAATACTACCAGATGTGCTGACTCTTGTATGTGTTTTTGTATTTGCAGCACGTTTCTGTGATGTTTGTGCTTTCACTTTTGTATGTGCTTTGTCCATAAAGGACACCATAGTCTCATTAGTTATCTACTATCAGGAAACACTAGTAGTTAAACACAAGAGGCACTAGCAAATGGACCTTGTATACTATTAAGTGGAAGCTGATGTGTGAATCCTACAGTACATGAATACCTCAGTCAGCTGGACCTGCTGCATTGACCCATTCCTATGAAAAGGTTTTCACAGAATGATTTCTGTATAATAGCAATATTTCATGCAAATATTCAAATCATTCTACAGTACACTATCTGACTTTGTTGATGGATCTCATCACACATACACAACTGTTAGTAACTAGCATTCACATCTGACATGTCATTGACTGAAATGTGCATCCTGTGTCACTGTAATCCATAAATAACCTTATACACTGTTACTGTTATATTTAACAGAACATAATTTCTTTTAATGTCAGGGTCTGTTCAAATATTCTATTCTTTAAGAAGCCAATATAATTAGGTTTACAGTCCAATACAGTTTGAGGATACATCATCTTACTACTCTACAACAAAAAGTGATTAGTTACCTGTACTGTAGGTTTACTAGTTGTTTATATACAGTGAGAGCACAAAGAATTACTATGCACACCAAAAGCCTCTATTCAGTTATAGAAAGTGATATAATGTAGTAATGATACACTTGTTTATTTAATCTTCCAGTACTCACAATTTACGAATCACCTAATGTATCCTCATTAATAAACAAATAACAATTATATTTATTGTGATCATCATATGATCTTATTTGTCAGCTAATTTCCATTGGTTTCATAATGGTCATATTATATAGTGGTTTTCATTTCAGCCATTGGGAGTTTTAGTACCAGGCCTGCCAAAAAACATATAATGAGCCATTGAGAATTGTGCTCTTAGCTACATGCTGGAACTGTATCCTTCCCTAATTATAAGTCAGTGACAGTGATTATTTTACTCACAATTGTTATTTACCACTTTATCTCCTTTGTTTTTTTATTACCATTATTTTATTTTTTATTTTTTTTATGGTGAATCCTAAAATCCTGAACAGTTACTTTTTATCCTGATTTATGGTGACAGACTGGTGAATATATACTGTCCTCTGGTGGTATATTGTGGAAATATTTGTTTAAAAGAAAAAAGACAATATATTATGCAAAATTCAAATTTGAGACATTTTCAGAAATAAATTTGTCAGCAGTGTGTGTACAAACAAGAAGCATGGAAAAAAAGCTTGCCTTTTGTCATTTTGTTTTCCATTTTTTGTTTTCACTGGAATTTAACCAACCCAATTAGATCCCCCCCCCCCCCACCCCTCCTACAGTTCCCTCTCCCAGGTTGTTGCTTAGCTCTGCTGTTCTCTGGAGTGGTATTGTAGACATTAAAATGTCATATTTGTATGCGGCGTGAAAGACAGGGAGATTGAGGTATGAAACAATGCATTATCTGATGGTTAATTCAGTCGGAGCATTAAAAGTCATACAGTACTTTGGGGTACCATATAGACCTACAGTATGTTACCTTGTAAAATATGGCACCTTTGGCATGACACCAAAAAGTATTGCTAGTTAGATATGAAGATTTGTCTATTGTAAAGTAATAATTTTGGGACTCATTTTTAAAATACCAATATTACAGTTAACTTCACATCATATTAGATATTAATAGAATGTTGACATATTCATCCTGCTGTCATCAGTTCAGTCATCAGCTGTCTTTGTTCTCTGAAAACTGTCACCCTCTCATCCCATTTTCTCTTCTCTAATAATGTATACTGTATGTGTGTATGTGTGTGACAATTGACACTTTAATGGGTTCTGATTAAAGGCAAAAATCACAATGGATTTATATTGCACATTATGAGCAATTCCCAGATCTTGTGTATTTTTTTATTAGATCAATACAAATAGTTTGATTGGACTATTAGCATCTTAAAGTAGCATCTTAATAAATGTTATGCACTACTTCCTAATTTTACTGTGCACATGGTTACATGTGTGTCAGCATGGACTGCATAACGGATATTCTGTACATTTTATTAGAAGTAAGCAGTACTGTATTCTTGCAACGTATTTAGAGATAATACAGAGTCAGCAAAAAAAAAAAAAAGGTGCACACAAATATGAAGAGAGTTTAGGGATACAAATCCACAGTTATTATATATGGATAATAGGGAAAAGGAGTATAGAGTAATACAGTTGTGAGATGTATTACAGATGAAAGCTGCAGCGTTTGTTGTGAGATTATAGATTGGTAATTTGGTCACTTTTGACCAAACAAAAAGAAATGCGAAACTTTCTTTGCAAGAAGTGTCCAAAATGACGTATCACGCAGGCTGGTGTTTCAATGAGCGGAGCACGCGCGTTCCACGATCCACGGTATCCAGGATACTTCTGTTTCCATGGTAAAGCGACACGGCGAGAACGCGCTCGCGTAGTAGCCTTAAGACAAAACCATACACACTGCTTGCTCCTGCAGTGTCCCGCGCTTTCCCAAACCGGTGCAATGACCGTCGGTTTGAACCGGAAGTGGGGGCGATGCTGCGAGTGGCTTTAGGGGCAGTACGTCATGGAGGAGCGTAAACAGCGAGCGCATTTGCTGATGTCAGCACTGAGCTACAGGGGCAGCAGAGCATTGCAGCAGAGAGAACAGGCTACCATGCCTACCTGTCACCATGGCTACGTCCCAAAACCGCATACCGCACTAAACCCTGTCAAAATAACACAGTGATATAAAGATTGATATTATTTCGAGCTTAATGCTTCTTGTTATGTTATACTATTCAGTGCTATGTCTGTTATTTGATCCAAGTGCTCAACTACATGGTAAGGTAAAGGCGGCGGTGCGCGCACATCTCCATTTAATACCATGCTTTATTAATTTCAGTTTAATTACTAAACATAATACAGGCTGTAAATTAAGTAGGCTAATAACCAGATATTAATTTTGGAATACGTGACACAAGCTTACACCCATATTTGCCTTTTATTGCTGTTTAGCACCGTTCACTTGCTTTACATGTTTAGCTTTTTACATTTAATTTGAAAAAAAGAAAAAAGGAAGAAAAAAAAAAAAGCAACAGTGAACCAAATAAAGCAACACCATGCGAGCATGTATTTTACACTCAATATGCAAGACGGGCGACATTTAATCACAGACTGTCCACAATGCAACACTGCTGTGTGACTGAAGTATTTAGGTGAGCGGTCCTGTTCAGTCGCAAAGGCAGGCTGCTTGTCCAATCGCTTCCCCCAATAGGCGGTCCTAATCGCGCTGGTTCACACGGCCATCCCTCCCCATCCGGGCTCCGCTCGCCTCTCTGGCTTATCACCGCTTCCTTATCGCCGAACCCGGGACACACAGAGCTCGCGCTGACCGCCGTGTCATTCGGACCGGTACCGCTGGGGTTTTTTTTTTTTTTTTTTTTTAGCCGAGGAGCTCGGAGAGGCATGGCCACCGCGCTGTAATGCCGCGCTACTGTCTTCTTCTCTCGCCAGCTCATTCATCCTCAACATCAACAGCAGTGCAGTGCTATGGATCCGTAAGCTAAGCCGCGTCCCCTCATCATATACACATACTACAGCAGGATCCGCAGCCCTCTCCAGTATCCAAGAGCTTTTAACCAGTAACCAGATCAGAGCCGCAAGGCGTCGCGTCGACCGGAGGCGAGCTGGAATTATGAAGGTACGTTTGTCACAGAGCGTCGCATTTCTTTGGCCATATGCTTTAGTGCACTTGCAGCCTTTTCATTTCCACCCCTTTGCACGACGCGTCATGCCCACTACCCGCTACGGTTACAACTTCCATTATGCGAAATATTACACTGGCATTGGCGTGTTTGCCTGCTTTTTCCCCCCCCAGCGTTCCCAGCGTGACAAGCTTTCTGCGCTGGCAGTCTATCAAATATGATGTTTGTTTTGTGTCAAACGCGTAACACATCACACGATATGTTCAGGTCTGAGGCAACAATGTCGCGGTGAGCTTTTCAGAAACGAGCTCCAGGGTCCATCAGCAACAGCACGCGCCCGAGTAGATGCTGGAGCTTCAAATGATGTAGAAGGGATTGCAAATTTTTGTCCAAACCTGTCCTGACAGTTTCCAAAGAGAGAGAGAGAGAGAGAAAGAGATGGAGCATTTCAGTGCACTCACTCATGTAGCACTTTTTTTTTCCTGTTGCCTCATTTCCAATGACTTTAATTGACTAAGCCTGGATAATTAAGTGCATGATTAGCTGCAAATTTATTATCAGATATAGGCCTCCCTGTACACTGATCCCTGGAGTCCCCTGTAGTTCTGTGTGCGTGTAAATAATCATATTTGTAATCTCTAACTAGCTCCAAGCGCTCAGGTGTCCGTGTGACCTGGAGGAGTAAGTATTGCAGCCAGACCATTTCCTGTATCAGTCATCCTAGCCCAGGTCAAGTGATCTGACCTGACATATTTTTCTGATTCCGTCCAGTAAAACAAATTAAAAAAATGAATAAAAAAATTCATGTGTGTACTGAAAAAGTCACGAATTGTTCTCTTGTGACATTTCTCAAAACTCTGCAACGAAAGCATCAAGAGATTTGGTGTGGTTATTGTTTGGGTTATAGGTCCATAGTCGCCGTTTTGATATCGGTGTCGTGTATGTTTATGTAAATACTAATTTTGAATACGTGGCATATTGGGTAGGTGAGTGTTCTTTGGATGGCGAAGCAGATTTCTGGCAGTATATTGCTTCAGTAAACAGGACATATAATATTTCAGGAGGGGTCATTTGTAATTGTTGAGTCAGCATGCACTGAAACACCCGTTATACACACTTACACATTCAGATGTTTACACCAGACACGTGTCAGCAGGATGCCGCATGTCTCTCTCTCTCTCTATCTATCTATCTATCTATCTATCTATCTATCTATCTATCTATCTTTGTGTGTTGCTCTCTCTCTTTTTCCTACCATTCTCATTGTCCTTGTTCACATGTCCTTATGTCAATTTCCAATCCTTTTCGTTCCTTTCCTTTCCACTCAGATCCTTTACTCCTCTTCGCTCATCTCTTCCCCTTTCATTTTCCCCCTTCGTTTCACTCACTTCCTCTCATTGAGACGTCACCTTTACTCTTCTGTTCCCTCCTCTCGTCTCTCATCCTCTTTAAAATACTTTCCTCTACTCTTCTTTACACTCCTCTCGTCTTCTCTTCTTTCATGCTCCATTCAACCTCACCAGCCATAAAACTCAACAGCATGAAGGTTAAAAGGCACAAGGCCAATGGTGTCATTATGCAAACTGCAGGTGTTGGTCGGAGGTATTTATATGAAAATGTGTGCAGGTACCATGAAGATGTGTTGCTACAAAACTGTCTCAGTTTATTCAAGTGTGTGTAGGAGTTTGAACAAAGAGCAACAAAATACCACAAACAAGTTGGTGTAAGAGGATTTTCATTTGAAAAAAAGCTTAATTTGAGAGCAGATGTGTTGTAAATAAAGTGATACAAACTCTTCTTTATGCCAGGGGATTCAGGGTAAGTCAGACGAAGACATTGCCCTCCAGGCCAGATGAGAGTGTTAACAAGTATACAAAATACACCAAAAATTCAAAAGTGCTTTCCCCCCTCTTTATTAACAGAGGAGCTTTTGGTGCTGATGTGGGGGAAAAGTGAAAATAGCTTCTGGCTCTCTAGCCCTCAGAATGCTTTAATGATTCTGTGTAGAATGCCAAGCTGTGCTAGCTCAACCGCTTCACACACTAGTAAGCCGCAGTGCGTTGCTGCAGAGTGTTTTTAAAATGTGACTTTAAGCAGTGTATAATATTGATGAGAGCAGAAGCAACTTTCTGAAGAAAAGGCTGTGCCGTTTTATCTCGTAGTAATTTGCTGTGTCAAAACAAAAAGGAATCAAACTGGGCTTCGCACAAGAGTATAAATAGCACATTGTGAAAAAAATGTAAATGTCATCATAGTAGTAGTAGTAGTAATAGAATACTATTTTTAAATAGTACTATTTTGTAAACATACCATATCGTTTATTATACTCATCTATTGTTTTGTCAGGGAGAAAAAAAAACATGGAAAAGATAAACTCACAAGATGTTTAGAATCATAGTACATCTTATGGTTGAGCTGTCAGGAAAACCAAGAGCTGTTCCTACCACAGGTTTGTGGATCCAGTGCCTTTTGCAAAAAACTTTCCTCAGTACTTCCTGCTATTCTGTTCTCCCGCTGGCATGGTGCCTCCCGGATCTAAAGTTTTCAATTAAATCCATGCTCAATTGGAGCTCATCTATCACATCATTGGAGAGACCCTGCACGATTGATCTCCCTCCTGCGTTTTATCTCCTGCGGACCTCACAGCTCCAGGCTAATGAGGACTAGTGCAGGAGCTTTACAGCCGAACAAGCTATTGATGCAAGCAGGGATATCAGAGCGTTCTATGCTGTATAAATTTATACTGTCCCAAAGTACTCGGGCAAACGCTAGGCAAAGTAATTCATCTTTCTTCCACCGTTCTCTTTAGTGCATATATGGGAATAGTACAAAGTGTTAACCAAGATAAATAAAAATTATATATTACTTATACAGTATACATTATATATTACCTATATCATTTACTATTTTTAAAAAAAAGTTTTTATCTACTCCAGCACATGTTCAGTCATTTATATACTGTATTATATGGCATTATATATAGACATTATATACAGTATAAGTTTGTGGATCATCACATTCATTTGTGTTTCTTGAGCAGGCCAATACAGATGTAGTTGTTTGTTGGTGTAATATCCTCCACTCTCTCTGGAAAGTAGAGCTGGACGATATGTCCTATAAATTGAATTTCAGATTTTTTTTTTTTTGTGACAAAATTCGATTTTCGATTTCAAAACGATTATTTTTCTAGTGGGTACAGGGCTAGATTTGATGGGGGATGCTGGGGGGGGGATGGTATCCCCACCTATTGTAACAAATTACAAAAACCATCCCCTCTGTGAAACCACCATCCCCCTTACCATCCACTTTAGATTAATAATGCTGTTTATTACGTAAAATTTGTCATGAAAATTAAATATGAAAACTTTCTATATATGATAATCTACGAACTATAAATAACTGCAGTTAGCCAATCAGAATTAATTAAATATTATAACGTGCTGCTCACAAGCTTACACAAGTAATTTTTCGCACTGTTCGAATTTTCACCAAGAGAGCAGTTCAAGCACAGCTTTTGACATATTTCAAAAAGAAGAGAACTGAAGGTATGATACATAGGCACAAATCCTCTCAGCAGAGCCACGATGAAGGGAGTTTTCGAAATGACTGACAGCTTTAATGATTTTACAAAAAAAGTTCTTTACCCAATTTGTGGAATTTCATTCTCAATTTAAAGAAGAGGTTTTGTGGCTTCACCTACATGCCTGGGTACAAAAGGGTCAAAAATAGATTTTTAAATGCCATAATAGTAATTTGATGATTTTTGTGTGTGTGTGTGTGTGTGTGTGTGTGTGTGTGTGTGTGTGTGTGTGGTGCGTATACATACAAAACTACAGTATTATTAATTAAAATTATTTCACTATCAATGTTTACGTAGATTTTTATTCTACTCTTATAATCCTCCCCAGATGAAAGCCGTGTAAAGGATCAAATGATAGTTTTGACAATTGCATGTTTAAATGCAGGTTTTGTTTTGATAGCTCCAAGTTGATTTAATTATGCTTATGGTTTATTAATAAAACTACAGTAGTTATTAAAACTACAATTCGACGCGACCACTAAATTTTTTAAGCAAAAACAATATAGCCAAACTGTTTAAATTACTGTTTATAAAATCTTTATTGCAGGGGATTTTGAATTAGTGGTGTGTGTGTGTGTGTATGTGTGTGTGTATATGTGTGTATATATACTTACTGTATACATACACACACTACTAATATACACACACAATACATATATTAGTAGTGTTTGTGTATATACACACACACATATACACATACACATACACACACGTGTGTGTGTGTGTGTGTGTATATATATATATATATTCCAGCTCTCAGAATGCATAGGAGGAAACAGGGTGAAACTGAGGACACGGTTTTATCTCATGCCGCATATACAGATATAGCACAGATTATTTTCCAGAAGGAAGCTTTCAGATTTTCTGTAGCCCATTGGCAGGATACATTTGCGAAACATGTGAAAGATCTATTCCTGATATCCCATGAGACTAAAGAAAGTTATCTCTCTGCAGACGTGTGTGTGTTTGTGGCCATATTTTTATATCTTGTTGGAGACCAAATGTCCTCTAAGTATAGTAGATTTTTCTTTTTAATAAAAACTGCAGGTAGTAATAAAGAGCATGTTATTTTTGTATTAATAACTATACCAGTAGAAGGTTCTCAGAAGGACAATAAGCACTGCATTGGACAGACAAGTTCATGATATGCAGTGAAAGCATTATGCTTTAGTGATTTAATGCATAAAAGTGCAAAGCTCTCATTACAAAAGGTGCAGTAGGACACTTCCTCGGTTTTGCTGTTTGAGGAACATGAGTGTGTAATGTCCTTGACTGTGTTACATAGGTGTGAATACAAAGCAACAGACTGAGTGGACTTTGATACCCTGTTCGAATTGCTTTACGCCTGTGTTTGCTTTTGATTATTAATCGTTTTTGTATATTTTAGCTGACCCTTCTGTCCACTGGAATGAAAATGGTAACCTGTTGTTTTGTTTTTGAGACTTCCTGCAGTTTTTAAACCCACTTGTGCTTTCTCACTAAATGAATATTGAGAAAGCTGCAGGTGATCTGCGGCAGTGTTATAGCCTCAGTGAGCTAATGTTGTGTAGTTACCCCCCACCACCACCACACACGCACACCTCCACCTCGCAATTCCCTATTCCCTTCAGTGCTTATCAGCGAAAGTAGTCTTACTTAATGCCTGCCCTTTGCTCTGCAGTGAAACTATCATAAAATGTGTTCGCACAAACCACATGCATTATGAGTATGCTTAAATGATTGTACATAAGGGCTTTACACTTTTTTTTTGATGAGTGTTTTTCTGATTTATTTACTAATTAATTAATTCCTTTTGTCCACGTTGGCCACCTTTTAGAAGTCCAATTGAAGAAAACCTTATATTTATGTTTGTTAGTAGAGAAAGTTATCTGATCACTGATCTGTGGAAGATGTAATGACCCCTAATGTACTGTAAGAGCTTCTTTATAGGCAGCTCATCTTCAAGCAACATGCTACTGCAAACCTGTCATCTGTGTATTTTGGCATTTTGTATTTAAAATTGTATAGGCCTAATATACAATTGTTAACACCTGAAATAGCCTTTTGCATTTTTTATGAACTCTGGGAAGTCGTGTTTGCAGATTCAGTCACCCCCCTTGTGTGTTTTGACCATCTGTTTGCTTATTTTGTTTCAATTTAGAGACTCAGCCTTATGTATTCAGCCCGCAGACTGCCATAGGGAAGCAAAACTCCCTGCTGAATAAGATTTATGAGTAAATGCAGGAGGAAAGCTTATTCCCCTTGTAAACTTTTAAAGAATTCGGAACTATGCACCACTGATTTCACTTTTTGCATGATAGCTTTTGGCTTTAACTCCTGTCAAGGTCAAGAAAATATATATTTAACTGCACAGTGTGAATGAAAGCCTGAAAGAGCACCACCGTTCAGGTTTTTAAAAAAAAATATTATTATTATTTCAGATTCCAAGTTAGATCACTTGAAGTGTTCCCAGTTGTGATTTTTGTTTGATTGTTGTGATATAGTTGCACTAAATGCACACTATGCACTAAAATCTCAAGAAAATAAAGTTAGCAAAATAGGTTGCATTTTACTATATTTATCTTATTTAATTGTATTTTTTAAAGTGTTGTTCAATTTGTGACTACGGGTAGTACAACTACCCTACTACAATAACAGATTAAACGGTGCATATGAATGGTTTCTAACCGTGGTCCTGGAGGACCTCCTGCCCTGCACATTTCAGGGTTTTCTCAGCTTCTGGCACACTAATTAACTAATCAGCTAATTAAAAGCCTTTTCGGAATAGATGTGGGTATGGTAGAGCAGGGAAAACATTAGAGCAGGGCGTCCTCCAGGAATACGGTCTGGACCCGCTAGTGTATACCATTGCTGAAATCTAATTGGTTATATAAGGAAAAAAGATTATATAGTCACAATGCACAAATTTAACTCTTCACAACTGAATATAGCTTGGTAATGGTTTAACTACAATTTTATTTTTTTAGATTCTTTTAAATCAAATATGAGATCATAGTTTTTCTATGTTTTTCATTTATTTCAAGCATAATATTTTCATACTTGTTCAATCTATAAATATGTAGCAGCATAAATCATACTATTTGAAATAGGGGTTATTTGCTTTATTTTAATTGTATAATAGGGGATACTGACAATATTTTAAATAAAGTAGCAGTGGAACAGTTTGGACACCAAGTTTTTAATTATTTTCTGCATTCTAGAACAGTACTGGACATTTTAAAACTACTGTATGAAATGACACATATGACATAGTATTTAAGTAACAAGAACAGCAATAGTAAGTTGTTGTTTTAACACACAAAGTTCAGCTGTTCTGGAATAGTTCTTGCAAGAATATTATTGTTTTGTGATTTTATAAAATTTAAAACAGGAGCTCTCTGGTCTATATCTCTGGGCCTTCTGTTTCTTAAGAGCTAAAAGATGGAACAGCTAACATAGGCTTTTTCATCGTTTAGTTGCATTTGTACTTTTGCGTTGCTCAACATTGAGGTTCATCATGTCACCATGAAAACCGTCCCAGGAAAACAGGACCAAAACTGACTTCTGCTGCAGCGGAGAAGTTCATTTAGAGTTACCAGCCTCAAACATTATCAGGACCTCAGATTAGAGCCATTGTGAAGGCTTTACAGGACATGAGTGACAGAAACGTCTCATGGTTTGCTGCCTTCAGCATTGTTTTCAATGTAGACAGAAATAAAATCCGGAAACACCATTAACTTAGAAAGTGTGTCCAGATGTTTGACTGGTAGTGTATATTTACATGCTAAGATGTCATTTTGCATTACAGCACATTAAAGTTCACCAGATATACTTTTTATTATTATTATTTTTTTAACAAGTTAATATAAGCCTTAGAGATCTCCAAAATGTGTTTGTTAATTGTCCAGTGAAATTCAACTCAGTATGAAAATGTTATACTAAGATGAAAAAGCCTGAAAAAGGACCAGAGATATAGACCAGAGAGCTCCTGTTTTAAGGTTTATAAATCACAAAACAGATGAGATTGCAAATGAATATCATTGCAAAAATAACACTCGTATACACACTCAATGGATCTCTTGCTAGTAAAGACAATACAAGCTAAAGCTAATATTACCCTTAGAGTGTGACTAAATAAAATAAAAAAAAAACAAGCTTACCAAGCAATAACTTTAATATACTGTAGTAACACAGCTTTTGGCTCTACACCTGAGATTTAATGTTTTTGCAAAATCAATAAATAATAAGCACTGCTGCTTTACTCAGAAATAACCTGTGCTTTATAATGTGTTCCCTGTCATGTGTACACACAATAGAATCCCATATGAGTGTCTAATATGATCAAAAAGTGAGTTTTCATCATTGGCCCCCTTTAAAAAATTAGAATCATGGGATTTAGGTTTAGGGGCCCTATTTTTTACAGACAGAAGCCTAACTTGAATATATATCAGCTAAGCATGTTGCTAATTAAATTACATGGATTATAGATGCTAATTACTTACTGAATTACTTTTTTTTTTGGGGGGGGGGGGGATTTTTTTTCCCTGATTTTCTCCCTAATTTAGTCGTGTCCAATTCCTCCCCGTCACTAGGGGGCTCCCACATTAAGGCTACTACTACCACTCGGTCGGGAGGGCCGAAGACTATCACGTGGTTCGGAGGAAACCGATCGCATCTTTTCGAACCGCTCACTCACGAACCGTTGGGGGCTATCCGCTCATTCCGCTTTCGTGAGCTCACGGACGCCCCTGATTGGCTGTAGAGCCGTGATTAATGTGGGAGCACTAAGTACCTCTCATCCCTCACCTCTGAGAGAGCTCGGCCAATCAGCTCTCTCTAGGCCTCCGGCTGCGAGAGGTTACAGCATCACCCAGGGATCGAACTCGCAATCCGGATGATAGGGCGAGCACTTTACCACTGCGCCACTCGGAGCTGAATTACTTTCTGTTCAAAACCAACGACTTAAATGCGTTTATATGGATGGAAATAGGTGGAGTGTGGTCCAGATTGCATCATAACATGGTGAGGCACCTTCTTAATAGGGGAAACTTTTTACCTTTTACATTTAAACTATCAGTGTGAGATGTTTAACTGAAATCTAATTGTAGTATATAAAACTTATTTCATAATGGTACCGAGAAGTATTGCACTGATTGTCTACGCCAACGCCACCCCACTTTTACAATTGTTCTGCTCTTCACTAGGTCACTGCTTCTGCTAACAGCTTTTCAAATACAGTACCAACAGTAACTTTCAAGGGTACATGCAACAAGGCCATGGTCATATGCATTTTACTGTATTGTGCTTTAATTACGGAATTAACTTTGTCACAATCCCCAAAAACTGCTTACATGTTTTAATCTCACTACTTTCAGCGTTGGTGCCATGTCTAAGGCTACAGTCAAGAAGCTTCACTGGCGTTCTAAAGTTCAGGAGAGCTTCGTTCCTCTGGGTGGAGCATCAGGGGAGTTGGGCGTGGCCATTGGAGGTGGTGCAGACTATGGCGAGTTCCCATTCGTCACAGCAGCACCTGGAGGAGGAGCCACGGTCGGTGACATCATCCTGGAGATTGGAGGCACTCCTGTCTTGGGCATGACCCTGGGTGATGTCAGAGGAGTTCTGAACTCGTGTCCTCATCCCATCCGCATCAAAACAGTTTCACCAGGTAAAAGCAGTAAAGCTCATTCGTTTATTACAAGGAATTTTGATTAGCTGAGTAAGGTATTTTTCTAGCTGCAGAATATATTGGCATGTCAGCCTGCTTCTGCTCACTCCTCTGCAGGTAGCGGATTCCTGAAATGCTGCACAATGAACCCTTAAAAGCTCTTGACTGCATTTTTCATGCATATTATACATATGCAGTATATACTGTGTGTGTATATATATATGTGTATATGTGTATATATATGTGTATATTACAGTACAGTGTTCTTCAGAATCGTGTTAAAAGAACGAGCAGTGTCTGCCATATTTTCACCTCACTTCATTCTTTCAATTATGTTCATTTTTATATTGTTATTGCTTCCTGCCAATTAGCATACCAGCTTTATCACCGCTGCTTTTACATTTGCTTCGGACATCCTGAGCTTGTGCTGCACTTGCAGAGGAAGCACGCTGAACTCCGAAAGTTCAACAGTCGAATGTTTGCATATAGGAGACTTACTATGTATGTTTGTCATATGTATGTATGTAAGTAGTAAATTTCATTGAGTTGAGAGTTGACCTGAAAGTACAAGTAGGCTATTCTACGGGCTCTTGTCTGGTTATAATGTGTACTTTGGAACCTTGTCCTCATTTCATGAAAGATATGATATAAAAAGCACATACTGATCCATATTAGTACATCAGGCACTAATGACAATCTGCAATCTACTCTTTTTTTTTTTTTTTTAGTTACCTACTACCCAGTAACTGCTGATACACATCTTGGTTCATTCAAGATTTTTTCTTAATTTCCCAAGTTCCCATAAATATGTATATTGAACCAGTCATGTGTAAAAATTAGTGTCCCCTCATTTAATTTGTTTGTGTGTGTGTTAAAACATAAAAATCATCTGATCATAGCGGTCCCTAGAATTGGACAAATAGAACCTCAGACAGATAACAACATACAACTTTTTTCATCATGCCATTATTTATTCAACAAAAAATTGTGTTAATCGTGTCTTGGGAATTTGGGAGGGTAAGTTTCAGCCAGGTGCTGCTAATTATAAGCCCTTTATAAATTGATCTGAAGGTGTGCAAACCTCTATAAAAATGTTGCCACTTTGCTGGTCTGCAGCATTCAGGTGTGTGTTAACACAATGTAAAGAGGGAAAGACATAAACAATGGTCTTAGAGAAGCAATTTTTGCTGCAGATCAATCTGGAAATTATTCCAGAGTTTGGAGTTTAATGTTCTACAGTGAGAAAGATTATTCACAAGTGGAAAGACGTCCCAGCACATTCATCCCAAGGTCAGACCACACAATGAGTTACATTTCAGAACCTACGGGCCTCGCTGAGCATGGTAACTGTTAAAGTCCATGACAGCACAGTTAGAAGAAGGCTAACCAAGTATGGTTTCTTTGAGAAAGGCTCTTCTCTCTAAAAAGAACACGGAAGCACGACGGAGGTTTGTAAAACTGCATCTGAACAAAGCACAAAACTTCTTGAACAATGTCCTATGGGCAGATGAGGCCAAAGTGTTGTTTGGCCTTAATGCCCATATTTGGGTTAAACCAAGCAGTATTTCAGCAGAAACACCTCATACTCACTGTCAAGCATGGTGGTGGAGGGGTGACGATTTGGGCTTATTTTGCAATCACAGAACCTGGGAATTTTCAGTCAACAGGTCGACCACAAGGCCATCTGTCTGACAGCTACAGCTTGATTGAAATTGGATCATGCTAAAGATCTGCAATGATCTGAAGCACAGATCAGTAAATGTACACCACAAAGTCTGGAAAAAAAATAAGGTTTTGAAATGACCAAAAAGTCCAGACCTCAACCCAATTCAAATGCTGTGGTGGGACCTTAAGAGAGCTGTCCATAATGAATGCCCAAGGAAACCTCAAGGAACCGAAGCAATGTTGTAGAGAAGAATGGGCCGAGATTTCTCCACAACCATGTCAGAGACTGCTAAAGTCATACAGGAAACGATTATTTCAGCTTATTGCTGCTAAAGCTGGACCTACAAGCTATTGAATCATAGGGGGGCTTAGTATTGCCACATGTTCTTTTTCTTTTTGGCTTCAGTAATAAATAATTGCACGCTGAAAGAAGTTATGTATTGTTCATCTAAGGTTGTAGTATATTTGCCTAAACCTGAGACCATCTACAGTCAGATGATTTTTATTATATTTTTAACAAAATAAAGAGGAGGTACTGTACTAAATTTTGAACATGATTGTATGTCTTTTCTAATGAGAGGAACAGACTTGTATAACTGTAGAGGGAATGACCTTAGATGCACCACTTAAGGACTACTCTAGCACACTCTAGAACATTTGTTTGCACAAAATTAAACTGTAAAGTTTTTTTTTTTTTTTCCTGGACAGTTTGTGGCTAAGTTTAGCCACGCTTCTTCCTTATTTCTTTATTATCCCTGATGATGCCCTTTACTGTCACTTGTTTAAGTAGATGTGAAAGGAACACTCCAATCCTTAACCTTTACTGAGCTCCCAACTCACCCTGGGTGGAGTGATCACTGTCACTGGAGAAGAGCAATCAGATGCACATACGGCTCATACGGGAGGGTTTGGATCCATCTGCTGATTATATAGAAGGGGCTGTTGTTTAAACTCACAAAGCACTTAAAAAAAATGAACAGATGGGAGGGCAAAACTGCTTTGCCCCACAATTCACACTAGACCGACTTTTGCTGGCTTCTTGATTCATTTTTACTGTGAATAGGGGATGGTATTGTTTCAATTGGCATGGAGTGAAAGGGAAGAAAATCAATGAAATAGTAGGAAAATTAGGAAACTGGCAAATGCTAAGTTTACTTAGCATTATTTACTATGTGGTGGATTCAAACAGCTATTACAGTGTTGATTGTTGTATGTGTTTAAGTGATTTGCTGTAGACGAAATGGTTTCACTTGCAGACTATTGATTCAATTCCCGTCTCTCTGTGCAATGGAGTTTGCATGTTCTCCCCGTGCTTGGTGGGTTTCCTCCGGGTACTCCGGTTTCCTCCCACAGTCCAAAGACATGTAGGTTAGGTTAATTGGTATTCCCAAATTGGCTGGTGTGTGTGTGTGTGTGTGTGTGTGTGTGTGTGTGTGTGTGTGTGTGTGTGTGTGTGTGTGTGTGTGTGTGTGTGTGTGTGTGTGTGTGTGTGTGTGTGTGTGTGTGTGTGTGCTCTGCGATGGATTGGCACCCTGAACAGGGTGTACCCCGCCTTGTGCCCCAAGTCTCCTGGGATAGGCTCCAGGCCCCCGTGACCCTCAATACAGGCTTAAGCGGTATAGATGATGAGTTTCACCTGCAGACTATTCAATTCGATTCCCGCCTCTGTGTGCATGGAGTTTGCATGTTCTCTGTCGTGCTTGGTGGGTATCCTCTGGGTACTCTGGGTTCCTCCCACAGTGCAAAGACATTAAGCAGATTAAGCTAACTGGTGTTCCCAAAATTGCCATAGCGTGTGAATGTGCGTGTGTGTGTGTGCCCTGCAATGAATTGGCACCCTGTCCTGGGTGTACCTCGTTTCCTGGGAACAGGCATTTTATATAGCAATTTAATATGAATAATAATTTAAAATACTGGGTAAAAGCCTTTGTTCCTTTGCTCCTTTGAACTAGACATTCAAGCAGTCCTGGAGAGATGCAGTGCCTGGTAGTTGTAATTTGCAAAAGTTATTATAATTATAATTTCTGGGCTGATTTTACAATAAATTGGGCTGGGTTCTAAACTGCTACTTGCACTGGAACAGAGATTCGGGTAGCAATTCTGAATGTCTAGGTACATGGGCAACATTTTAACTGAAATATTCACTGTTGTTTAAGTTTCTGAATTCTTTGGTGATGTTTATAACGGTGTACTTTTTCCTAGGTTCCACTCTCTGTAAAGACCTCAGATTATATTTAAGCAAGTGCTTCACACCTGGATCCATGGACAGCCAACTGCAACAGGTCATACGGGAGAACCTTTACCTACGTGCTGTGCCCTGTGAGTGGAACTCGCACATTTCATCCATTTATTTTATAGATGTGCACTCAAATACGTATGCATATGTATATATGTATATATCAGTTTCAGAAAACCTTAGTGTGTGGCAGAGTGTGGTCACAATTTACCAGTAGTGTAAAAAAATATGAACATTATACAATTTATACAATATCCCTTTGGGATTAATAAATTACTCTATCTATCTATCCATGCATCTATCCATATCACTGGTGTGCTGTGGAATTCAGGTCCTACAGTTGTCATGTGTCTCTGGTTTAACAAATGTCAAAACCACTAAGCTACAGAGTACAGTAGGTTGATGGTTGTTTTAGGTTTGGGGATTAAGGAAAGATATTTTTTGCTGCAGTTTAATGGCATAAGGTCTTGGTAAATTATATCACAATATGCCTTTCAGAAATATCAATGTCAATTGAATTACTATTACCTTCAATTACAGTATATCGGCTTACAACATATTGCATTGGTGCTGAAGCTTTAAAATTGTACAATATTGTATATTCGTATATGTGCAAGTGTTCGGGGATGAGGGCCAGGTTGTGATGGCTAGAAGACTGTGTCTGAGCATCTTTTCTAAACAGTAGGTCTTGTGGGTGTTCTAAGCATGCAGTTTCTAGTACCTTCCCAAAGTTGTCCAAGAAAGGACAGTGGGTGAAACAACAAGGTCGATGTCTGGCCAGCCTGGTTTGATGCATCTAGGGAGTGAAGGCTAGCTTGTATAGTCCCATCCCACAGAAAAGCAGCAGTACATGAAATGGCTGAGAAACTTTCTTATGCATGTCATAAAACATGTCTCGAAACTGTCTTGTTCTCACCAGATAATTATAATTTTTTTCTGTAGTCTATGACTCCTTCCACAGAAAACCATTTAGTGACCACAACAGATTGATGTTACATTAAGCATATAATTAACTAAAATTGAGCAATTCCAGTTAGATGCAAAGGCTTTAAAAGACTGATATTATTTCTGGACATGTGGTCTGCTGCATAGAGAAATACAATGCACCTGAATAAATAAGAGATTAAAATAGATGGTGCAAATCCAGTAGACTGATTTTGACAATGAACACACTGTTGTTGTTTTTTTCCCCTGTTGACTATAGCTCTGTTACCTTCTGGCAATAAAAAAAAAATTGTCATGGAAATAGAGAAAAAAAAATCATATCTGGGGAAATGAGGGAGAAATTTTGGAGATGGTAATAGGAGAAAGGAGATTGTAAATGAGCATCATTGTTTATTCCTAAACTAAAATCAAAGATCTAATATGCTTTACTTCAAATCACTAATTTGGATTGTATGCAAATGTGTCCATGTTTTACACACAAGCTGCATTTATAATACAGACTAGGGAACACTGTACATCAAGAGTATATTAATTGACTTGATGACTCACTAAAGGACCATAACAACATCCGGAGTACTGAGAAGCAAGCAGAGAGTTGGCTTAGGAAGATCGACAAATCAGGACTTCTAGGGAAGTTTAAAGCATGGCTTTATCAACATGGCCTGCTCCCCAGACTGATGTGGCTTATGACTGTGTATGAGGTTCCACTTACAGTAGTGGAAGGAGTGGAACTGGAATTCCTCCAGGCTTCACGTCAGTCGGGCTGTACATCAGATCAGGGCAATTACAACTACCCCTCTTTTCCCTGGTTGAGGAGTTCCAAGTAGCCAAGTGCAGGGTGGTGATGACCCTCAGGGACTCAAGAGACAGCAAGGTCAGAGAAGCTGGAATAAAAACCAGGTCAGGACAGAAATAGGAGGCCTAAGCAACTCTGGACATAGCAGAAGGGAACCTAGTGCTCAAAGACATCATTGGACCATCATGCACAGGAAGGCAAGGTCTTGGAACGACCTACTTCCATAGGTGGGGGAAAGCCAACCCTGTGGAAAGAAGAGCCATGATCCAGGCAGAAATAAAGAACCTAGAGGAACAGCGGAGGAAAGCAAAGGTTGTGGAGCTAGGATCCCAGGGGGCTTGGAGAAGGTGGGATCTTCCTAAGAGAAAGGTGACGTGGGCTGACCTATGGAGGCTCGAGCCATACCAGATCTCATTCTTGCTTAGGGCTGTCTATGACACTCTTCCAACCCCTGTGAATTTGCACAGATGGGGGATAAGGGACGACCCAACATGCAAGCTCTGTGGGCAAAAGGGAACAACGGCACACATTTTGATTGGATGCAAAACTGCGCTGACCCAGGGCAGGTATTGATGGCGCCATGACAAAGTACTGACTGTGCTAGCTGTCATCCTAGAGCAGGAGAGGACCAGGAGATGTCAACATAAGAGCAAATCGCCACCAGGGATAACATTCGTCAAGGAGGGGACGAGACCACTGGACGCTATAGGGAATTGGTGTGGAATTGCAGGGACAAAGGTTGGCCGACATGGTTGTATCCAGTTGAGGTGGGATGCAGGGGCTTCCCAGCCCAATCAGTATGGAAGCTGAAAACAGACATTGAACTGAGGGGGACTGAGAGAAAGAAGGCAGTGCGAAGGCTGGGGGAGGCAGCAGAGAGCCTCCTGTTGGATTTGGAGCAGGTGGGAGGAGTTGAGCTGGCAGCCAGGAGGGAGTGAGTAGTGGCTGGCCACCACTACTGACCCACCAACAGGAGAGTGTTATGGTTAAGGGTCGAAACACTTTGGGATCGTTGGTAACCATCTGATGACACAACCTCCTGGCTAAATGCTCCATTCATTGCAAGATGACTGAAGGAAAAACATCCAAGGATGTATGTATTATTGATTATATATAGATATACACTATAGAATATATTGAAACTCACCCTACATTACATTAAACATGATCTTTCCTTTTTATGAACTATACAGAGAAATAGCGTTTTTTATATTTATAAATATATAGTATTTGCATGCATGCTCCATAAACAAACTGGATAACCAGTCTGGTACGTTTATTGGTACTAGACCTGGGAAGGTTTTAAATTATTCACAGGGGGATTTGGAAATATGCGTTGAACTTTATATTACTGTATATAGCTTACCTTTTTTGTTGTGAAAAGCTACTTGACATACCACCTCCTGTGTCCAGTATTTTAGACAGTGCAGTTCGGCTAATAAATCTCACTGGTGCTTTACTATTAAATTTTGAGTTAACATCCTTGAGAGCCATGGATATGGTCTGGGCACTGAAATATTTTTTTTGTGCCTGAGGGAATATCTGTACCTTATGTTTAAAAAACATTTTACTACAATAGTGTAAATACGTGATAAATAGTATGTGAACCAGGACTGCAATTTCTGATTTTGTTTCTAAGATAAAAGAAAAGAGAGAACCTTTCATTTGAATTCATTTTTTAAAAACCATACACTGTATATACACACAGATTTTACGCTGCTCCAGGTATCAAGTTTAACTATTTACTATTAACTATTTAAGTGGGGAAAGCAGTTATTGTATAAGTATAGTGCACTCAAGCTGCAGTCTCTCATTATTTTGCCCCTTATCTTTCTGTGAGTGCAGTAATATGCAGAAAATGCACTAACACACCTTTCATTAGCTCACATGTAAAACCAAAAGTGCATTAGAAGCTTCTCCCCTTAGGTTGCCTTTACTCTTGTCAATCATTGTGTAGTCTGACACGCCCAGATAGTTCTGTACAGACAGAGCAATTACATGCAAAGGTCAACTTTTACTGATACACAACAAATACTACATCTGCTAAGTAAGCCTTATAATGTCTAATGCTGAGTGTCACAAAGCACAAAGAGGCAGAAAAATGCTGAAAAATACAAAGGTAAAGAAAGCGAGCGGAATGTCTGCAATAACTGCTGATTAAATCATTTCATAAGTAATTTTTTCATGAGTATTATTTCGAATGCTTCACATTAAAACTCACTATTCAAGCAGGTCCTTTTTATAGTTTTTAGAGGGCTGATTCAGAATCATCGTTAATATGAAAATGTCACATATGTAATGTTAGTTTATTCTAAATCATTTATTAGAAAAATTTAACTTTTTGTGTTCATTTGTGTTCAAGTACCTTACATGGTACAAGTGTAATCCTTTTTCCAGGTGTCTTTAAAATTTGTACAAAAAAATGTACTACATTTATAAAAGTATGTCCATTTATTGTCCCAGGCATAAAGTGGATAAAGTGCTTTATATTTTCAGGATGTAAATGATTATATGAATTTTGATTTGGGTGCAGACATTACATTAAATGTAATTAAGCAAGAACACATGAGAAGGAGTGCTGTTGTATTGGTTATCAAGCGTGGCTATTATGTGCTTTTGTACAACAGTTCCACAAACAGTATTTATTATCAACAGATTATACCATGACTGGCAGAGCTGGCAACTGACGGTTAGTGTAAATGACAGGGGTGAAACTAGTTTTCACATCTTATCTGTACTATGTAGCCAAGAAGTAAGGAAAATAAACCATGGAGGTGGTGGACAGTCCTGTAAATCTCATAATTGTCTTTGCTTTAGAATATCAGCGCTGTTTACTTCTGGGTTCCAGGTAAAATTCTTGGTAGCGTTAAATGGAAATCTAGTGCGCTAAGGTGTAGAGTTATTTCAACAAAACACCAACTAGTGCCCATAATCAGGGGTTACAGAAGGATTTGGAATTCAGTCTTGTGTTAGAAGCTAGTTATCGTTCTAGCTTGGCTAGCGTTTTGAATGGCTTGGAAGCAATTATTAAGTATGTCATCTATGTTACTAGATGTGTTTTTATTTTTATTTTATTTATTTTTTTACTAAAATGCATCTCTGACTGGTTTTAAATGTGCATTTTGGCAGCTACCTGTACAAACAGTTAATTGTCCCAGTGCTGTTACCTTCCATTATCACCACTGCTGGAATACCTCCCATTCAATCAGATTGCTTGTTCGGAACTAACTGTTGTATAATGCAAATTATTTCACTCACACAAAGCTTGTCCATGCTCTGAGGCTTTTTGTTTACCAGTATTTATAACACTGGAACCACCCTGTAATCAAGTTGTAATTAGGAAAATGTATTTTTTTAATCAATGTGTAAGATCTTTTTTGTTGTTGTTGTTGCCAGGAGCATTACATTTTTTTTTGTTGCTAATGTTTCTGTCATTTGAAAAAATTATAATAAAAGGGTAATTTAAGGGCATGGAGGATTTTAATTTCATTGGGCCTATTACGATACAGTTATTTGTCACACTACAACACAATTTAATCTGTTTTTTTTTTTCTTTTTTTTTTTTTCCGTAAATTCCAGTTAGGAGTCTGGGGTCAGAGCACAAGGTCAGCCAGGATTCAGCGCCCCTTTAGCAGATAGGGTTAAGGGCCCCTCTCTCGAGAGCTAAATTGTACCTCAGTTGAAAACTTTATATTGATTATCATGTGTACATGATGCAGGTACCACCAGGCAGCCACGGGACGGAGAGATCTCTGGAGTAGACTACAACTTCGTCTCAATTGAGGAGTTCTTCTCTCTGGAGGAGTCAGGAGCATTGCTCGAGAGCGGCAAGTTCAAAGGTCAGAAGCAAAACGTCCCCATTTCTACAAATTACCATTCTGAAAGGGGTGTACATTGCATGAACCATAACATCCCATATAGCTGTTTATCATGCGAAGAGAGTTTTTAATAAACGGCTGAATGATTTAAGGCGAAGAGAATATTTAATGCTTGAGCGTGCTGTAATTGTGTAAACAAAACTTGCCAAAATACTATTTTTGTATGTAGTCAATAACCCTTGTACATTACCAAGTGGCATGCTGACTTATATTGGCTGTTTCGTGTTATTTGCAGATTTAAAAGACAGTATTTGTAATCTGCTACACAAAAATAAATGCTCAATAATTCTTTTCATAGTTAGAGTCTAGCATTCAAAAGCAGCCGAACCTTGAACATAAGAAAAATGTCTGTTTTAGGATTCCACACATCACCTTTAGAGCTTCCTCTTGAAAGAAATCCTTGCTTAAGTTAACATTTTCTTTTTTTTCAGAAATGTACTGTACATCAGAAAGATGATATCTATTTGTAGTTATATATTGCAGTATGCAAAGTTTCTTGAAAGCAAAGACATTTTGGACAGAAGTCCTTTATAAGCTAAGCAAGCAAAATCTACCACAAACAAAAATCTTAAAACTGAGATGTGCTTTTAGAGATTTCTTTATACTGCTGATGTAGCAACTTTGATTCCTTATATCTGATTCCCTACTTCACTTTACTACTTTACCATGTCTTCCTTATTTTTTTTATTTTATTTGTATTTATTTATTTATTTATTTATTTGGAGCAGACAACTAAGGGAGATGATAAAACAAATTAAGCTGACATCAGTCACAAGTTCTTTCATTGGCATGATTTCAGGTCCTGTGATGTATAAAGTCAGCATGTATTATCAGAAAAAGTCCAAACTTCAATAGTTGTACTGTATGCGTGCCGTCAAGCATAAAAAGTATTTGGTACTATTTTAAGAATGACTTCATATAAATGATTTACCCAAACATATTACTTTGTATAAAGTTTTAAATTGTCATTCAAGGGACCCAGACATTGTTGTCCTCTTTCTTGTTGCGAGGTACAGTATTATCATTGTAGCTGACTGCTTGGTGATTTGAATCCCAGTGCCAGGTGATTTTGTTGAACTTTTTTTTCAGTCTCTTGATCAATCATTGCCTAGTGACCCCTCTGTTGAATAAATAAAGGGTAAAACATTTTAGTTATATATTTTGAGCAGGGGATACACAAGTCAGTAACTTGATATTGGTAAGCGTACAAATAGCAAACTGACTGACACTGGATTACCCTAAAGTGTATATTAACTCACGAGGTGATAATTTAATTATAAGGATCTTTGTTCAGGAGATGTTTATTTATAAAATCTGGCCAAGGGGACGGACACGAACCAGCCAAATCTGACTCAGAGCAGACAAGGGTTAAAAACAGTAAATATCCAACCATTATCCAAAAAAAAGGGTCTACAGTATGCATACAAGTTAAACGCTATCAGATTAATACAAGACTTGTATCTCACACTATGGGAATATGTATAGTATGGTGTAAGAATATATAGTGGTGGGCTAATGTGTGCTGAGAAAAAAAGCTGTTTGCTAAGATCCTAGATGTGTTTCTTAAAAGGGGCCAACTCTAGAACAAGGATGGAACCCAAGGACCATGGCAGACAAATGAGCCTAGCTGAATTTGAAAGGTTGTGACACCCCCAGCAAGATGCCATCCATGGTGTGATATGCTGAAGTGGCTGCCACATACACCTTCAGTGTAGACCTACACTAAGACCTAATTAAAGTCCATGTTGGTGCTGCCAAGCATATTTCAGATTTGGGACACAATTTCTGGGTACAGAAGCCATTCATATATGTGAATGCGTTGTCTGGGTCTACTAATTTTAATGGGGCAGCACTCCCAGGTGGACCCCATTCATGGGGAAAAGCCTTGTGTGATCAGCAAACTAGTGCTTCTGCTACTATTGCCGAGATGAGGACATGTCTCTGTGTTATTTGGCATTTATCCACAGGCTGATAACCCAGTTCTACAATTTCCCTAAATTCAACAAGCCCAAGAGACCTGCTGTTGCCGTGGCTGTTGGCTGTCCATGTATCTTTAGCAGAAACTGATACTGCACATGGTGACCTGCCCAGTTTTGACTGCCAAATGTGATGATGTCCCCACACACTGGGGTGACACCAACAAGAAATCTGACTATTATGAGCTAATTAGCACTAGATCAGGAGATTTAGCTTTTCTCAGCACTCAGCCACAATGTACTCCATGCACAAGTACTCCAAATACTCCATGCACAACATACAGTGTACAAGTGTGTAAACTTATTTTTTGATAGTTGACTAGTATTAAGAACAAAACTCTTATATCTGTGAGCTTCAATAAATGTCTAGGGAGCTACAGTACCATTTCCTAAACTATGCTGGACTTCCTATTGGAATTATGGTGTATCTTTGTTCTTCCCAGAAAAAATAATTGTTAATTTCAGTTATCGTGCAGCTTGCTTAGAACGTGATGTGAAACTAATATAACAATATCACTCATTCATAAACCAGCATTACTTTGTTAGAACTTCATACCTTGTGTGTGGTCTAATGTGAGGGCTGTAAATTGCTTCCCCTGGTGGAGATGTTAGTACTGAAAAGCCAAACTGCGTCTGCTATTTTTCACTGTCCTCAGGAGAAAAGAGGCTTTTCTCAGTAATCCCTATTTCAGTTGCCTCTGCTCTTCTGCTTTCTCTCACTACTTTTTCACAGCTGTATACAGAGATTGCATGTAATCAAAAGCTTCTGCTTTGAGAGAGAGCAAGCTTGTCTCTATTGGGCTTTGACTCTAAGCTGTAATCAAAGCAACCTGTTTTAATTTCGGAAGTAACTTTTTTTTTTTTTTTTTTTAGAAAATTATGGATATTCTTAGGAATATTCTATAGGATGGTGAACATCCTGCTTGCAGTATTAAGTAGTTTAAATGCAGCTGGAGCTTTGCTTTGCTGTTCTTTGCATGTATAATGACTTCAGTGTGTATGACTCTCATGTTGCCTCAGACGTTTTAACATTTTAAAATGGATTCAGGCATACAGATTCAAAGTATTTCGTAATTCATAGTATTATCCAGACTAGAGACAGTGTGACAGGAAAAATCTAATAGATGAACATCAATCTAATGTAAAGATCTAAAATGAGTTAATTATATAAGCAATGAGAAAAACGTCTGTTTCATTTATATCATTTTAAGAGGACTTTGGATGGATGAACAGAAAGAGTAAACTAATGCTGGACTTGAAAAATGTTTGATATCGAATGGCGATCTAACAAGTATGGTCAAAATACATAATTATATTTCCCCGAGATGCACCAATCGATCAGCCAGTAACCAGTATCGGACTGTTTTAAGCTTGAATTAGCAATGACCAGTTCTGTGCCGATTTCACATAAGCTCTCAAGTTGCCTAGTAAGAAATACCAGAGATCATCCAGAGGTTGAGAGTTCAAATCATTATACAGTACAGCCATCTGTAATTGGGAGGCTAGGAGGTAGGTTGGCTGTATCAAAACAGTACTGGCCAATCATCTGTATTTTCCTCCTGCGCCGTAACAATACATATTCAGCAGTTTGAAAATTTTTAATCAACCTTTTTTGCATGTGCATGCAAGTGTATGACAAAAGAATTATGCGAAAATTTGCAAAAACAAATGACATTTTCAGATTTTTGTAAGTTGATTTTTCATTTTTGTCAGTCAGAGGATTGATTTCGTCAGAGAAGCAACATAAATGTCTGTAAAATGATATCAATAAAAGAATAATCTATACCCAAATATCAAAAGTATGAATGCTGCTCTGACCTCCCTCATAGAATTTTCATTTCCAGTAGGATTTTATTTGTACAGAAAAGCTTTGACTCATAACCTGAAGAAAGTTCTGTAATTATCATGGGTTGGCAGAGGTCCTGTCTACTTACATACAGGATACATGGGTGCTTCTTGCCATCAAGCGCTGAGCAAGGTGGGGGATAGGGGACTGTGAGGTGGGACTTGATGCCATCACAAGGAGGTCTGGTCTTATGAAATGAGTGAGTGTGGTTCAATGGAGAGCACATCCCCAAACTTGTCAATATGATTATTTAGCTCCTGCTGTTGGGAAGGGGTGGGATCTTCTCTTTGCTGAACTAGGTCACACCTCTTTATCTCATAGAAGACAGTGGCTAGACCTGAGACAATGGCAATGGTTCAGTCCATTTCTTCAATAAATTGACATGAGAGTGTTCAGTGCTTTTTTTTTTTTTCTTACCTGGTTGTTGCATCCTGTAGTTCACAAGCCTGACCCATACTGTGATGATAAAAGGCCCCTGCCACCGGGCCAGAAACTTGCACTTCACACTGGAAAGTAGCAGCAGCATATGGTTCCCTGGCTGGAACTCTCCTGGCTTTGTGCTGCCTGGCTTGGGCTTGCTCCATGTGTGCGTGTACTATGGGCAGGACTCGATTTTGGCTTGCATGTCCTGCACATATTCTACTATAGAGCAGAATGGTGATGGCTGCTCTTCCCTAACTGCCTTTACCGGATCAAGCAGACCCCATGGACATCTCCTGAACGGCAGCTTGAACAAGGTGAACCCGTTGGAGGCTTGGGGTGTCTCTTAGACTGCCTACAGAAGATACAGCAGTAGCCAGTCCTAGTTGTGTCCTCCTTTATCTACCACTCACCTCAACATCCTTTTGGGCCTCTTGATGAAACGCTTAGCCAGGAAATTTGCTTAGGAGCAGTACCCAGAGTTGCGAATCTGCTTGACCCGCAACAATCAGCGTATACATGCCATTAGAAATGTGTCTAAATGTATGTAAATTACTTTTATGGTACAATCTTTATTTTATTAACAATATTGACATGAAATACATTTACTGTGAATTTGACAGTGAAAATCAAATGAAGGTAAAATAATTCTACCCTTTGTTATAATTTCAGAACAGATTTAATTGTTTCTTTTAAATGTTTTGTCATTAAAATAAGGGTATTTAAAGTTAATATTTTATTTGCATACATCATCTCATGTGAATGTTGCCTCATACATCCTGTATCAGTGAAATGGCTAGCTAATCTATAATTTAAAAGGCTTAGCCTGCCAGTTAGCAAACCTGACTTCAACAAACAAACAAACAAACACAGCTTGTCTAAACTAGCTAATTAGCACAAGATAACTGTGTGTTACATTATTACTAAATCACAGACTTTTAAGTGACCTCAAAATGATGCATTTAGATAGCTAGCTTGCTGTCTTAAATTATATTTTAGTCAAGCTACATTTATGACAGAGTTTATGGCATCTGACTGGGCAGCACTTTACCTTTTAGTTTTGCAATCTTCTCAATGTTGTAATTGTAAAACATTTTTACATCTTTAATGTGCCTATAAACAACAAAGGTGTAAGAGAGTTATATGCCTTTAATTTCTCTTTAGCATAAATACTAAAAGTTTTCTATGACATGTATATAGGGCTGGATATTGGAGGCTAGACCACCACTTAGGATCATTTAGACACTGTAAAGGTCTTCCAGAAACTTCCAACTGAAAGTGTTAGTTTAAATGAATAGCACTCCCTGTCTTAAAGTTTAATGAATTACTACTAAATCACATTGTAGGTGCTAAAGCTGCCACTAACCACTAGTTACTTCCTTTCTGGTACGTATCAGAGTTATATAATGGAGACCCTTTGCTGTCAAAATCTCATCAGTTGTCTTTGGTATACTGTGCAGTTTTATAAACGAATGGTTATGACTATAACCTCTGTTCCCTGAAGGAGAGGAACAAGATACAACACATATTGTATGGGATATCACGCCCTCTAGTGTCCTGGCTGAAGCCACTTTTATTCAAGCCTTAATGGCAGTCAAACCCGTGGTGACGTAGGTGTAGCCCCGCCTACTCTTATAAACCCTTGTCACCACGGTTGACTCTCAGTTCGACAGCCGCTCTTCGCCGAGCGTAACTGAGAGGCGGAGCAGCAATGTGTTGTACCTCGTTTCTCTCCTTTAGGGAACAGAGGTTATAGTCATAACCATTCTATCCCTTTCAGTCAATTAACTCGGTACAACACATATTGTATGGGACATATATTCACGCCCCGCTGAGCATCTACCAAAGTTACTAAGAAACCTGATAGCTACTCTACTGCAACATGGACCCCGCAGATGGAACACAATGGGCCACCGAGGGGAGCGTTAATCCAGACGGTAGAACCGATAAAAGTGTGCGGTCAGGACCAACTGGCTGCCGCGCAGATATCACCCACAGATATCCCTTTGAACAGCGCCCACGATGTTGTCATATCTTGTGTTGAATGTGCTTTCACACCCTGAGGCAATGGGACACCCTTGCTGCTACAAGCTAATGTAATAGCCTCTACAATCCAATGGGAAAGCCGCTGTTTAGACAGTGCTTTACCCTTTACTGGACTGGCAAAGCAGACAAACAGTTGATCACACATGCGCATATTTATTGTACGGCCCATGTAGACACGTAGTGCACGTACAGGGCACAAATTATGCAATCTTCCCTGCTCTTCAGAAGCAAAAGGAGGGGGGCAGAAGCTATAAAGGTCAAAAAACATAGAGCTATAATCAGTGGAGACCACTTTAGATACATAGGCCGCGTTTGGCCGTAGAGTAACCTTTAAACCATTAGCAGCAAACTGCGTACAAGATGGATGCACAGACAAAGCGTGGAGATCACCCACTCGTTTAGCAGACGCTAAAGTAAGAAGGAATGCTGTCTTATATGAAAGAAGTTTCATATCTATAGACTCACCTGGCTCAAAAGGAGGACCACAGAGGGCCTCAAGCACTAGCAATAAATCCCAAGATGGACCTCACAGTGGGTCGCAGACGTCATACTCCTCTTAAAAATCGCACTGCCAGCGGATGAGTCCCTGGTGACACGCCATCCAATCCAACATGACAGGCTGATATAGCCGCTAGGTATACTTTAATAGTATAGAGAAGGAAAGGCCTTTTTCTAACAGTTCCTGTAGAAAAGACTAGACCTCCACCCTGGAGCACTGATATGGAAGAACATTACGTTCCTGACCCCATTGCTCAAAAACCCGCCACTTGTAAGCATATAAACCTCTAGTGGACGAGGCCCGAGCACTCTGAATTGTCTCGATCACATTTGGAGGAAGCCCTTTAGCTCTCAAATTGGACCTTTCAACAGGTAAGCATGCAAGTTCCACAGTTCTGGACGTGGGAGAACCCTGTCAGAGTCAGATGAAAATGTCTCAGGGCTGAAAACACGGCCAACAGCTCCAAATAGTTGATGTGAAGGCTGCGTTGTTCCTGTGACCATGCCCCCTCACCGCGGATCCGTCGCTCAGAGCGCCCCAGCCGCTCAGAGAAGCATATGTTAACACCACTTTGCGATACGACACTCTGCCTATCGGAGAGCCCTGGCGTAACAGCCTGGGTTCCCTCCAGGGCAGAAGAGTTGACATGCATGACGGAGTCACTGTCAGCCTCTTGTTGAGGTGTCGCGCCGCACATAGGCGGTGAGAGTGCACTCAACGCTGAAACTCACGCATGTTCAGCAGCCCGAGAGGCACTACCGCAATCATAGACGCCATCATTCCCAACAACTGTAAAAATACTCTGAAACGAAGTTTGTGTTGCAACTGAAACTGAGCAAGGAAGTGCTGAAACGCGGCTAGTCTGTGCTCTGACAGATGTGCTCGGCTGGTAACAGGAATGAAAACTGCTGACTCGGGGGTCAGTGAGCTTTTCTGCATGTTTACTGAGAAACCCAGTGTCTGAATGTGAGACAGAACTAACGCCGTCTGTTTCTCCGCCTGTTCGCTATTAGCGCCCAGTCCTTTAAATAGGCCAGTATGCGCATGCCTTTCTCGCGAAGAGGCGACAGCGCTGCCTCGATACACTTCGTGAATGTTCGGGGAGCTAGTGACAGGCCGAACGGCAGCACTGGGTACTCGTAGGCCACGCCCTCGAAAGCAAAGCTGTTTTTCTGTGGCGCGGAAAGATTGCTATATGGAAGTAGGCATCCATGAGCTCGATCGCAGTGAACCAGTTTCCCGGGCCTATTGCACTTAGCAATTGCCTCAGTCTAAGCATTTTGAACTTGTACGTTCTTAAAAACACGTTCAATGCTCTCAGGTCCAAAACAGCACATAGTCCTCCCCCTCTCTTCGGAATGACAAAATAACGGCTGTACCAACCCGAGTTCACTTCTGAAGGAGAAACCACTTGAATCGCCCCTTTGCTCAGAAGGGAATTTATCTCCTGCCGAAGCACTGCAGCAGCGCTGTGCGACACCACAATGTTGATTATGGACAAGAAGCGCAGTGGCTTTGTGCAAAACTGCATTCGGTATCCCATACCGACTGTGTTTTGCACCCATGTCGAGACTGTGCATGCGCGCCACTCGAGAAAACGGGAAGCCAGCCGGCTCACATTGAGCACCACAGGGGGGGCTGCTGCCACCTGGCGTTTTTGCCAGAGTGCAGCCTCATAGATGGCAGTACAACACCGTTTGGGACTGGTTCCCTGAACATAACTTAGCGGCCTCTTGGGCGGCTTTGAGAGAGGAGAAACAGTGTCTTCCTGCTGCCAGAGCTTCTCTCCCTTTAAACTCTGAGCTAGGAGGAGTGTGGATTCTTCCTCCTTGCTGCAGAATCCTTCCGGAGGCCCGGTGGGGGGGGCCCCTGTTCCAGGCTGACTGACGCGGATTTTGACCAAGAGGTGGCTGATTCATCGGGCGAGAGCCCGTGCTAGCTGATGGCAGCGGCCGCTTAGGAGGGAGCTGCGGGGTGATCACCTTTCGAGCCTGTTTGGGCTTCGCTTCTCGTCGCGGGATGATGTCTTGCAACGTCTCCACCTGCTTCCTCTTGAAATGGCATCCAGCGACTGGCAGAATAAACCCTCAACGGACAGCGGTTCATCTAGGTAAATGGCCCTGTCTCTATCTGGGATATCGGAGAGCGTGAGCCACAGGTGCCTCTGCGCCACCACGGCGCTAGCCATGCCTCTGCCGAGGGAGAGAGCCACGCACCGAGACATGCGCAAAATGTAATCGGTCGTGGCCCTGACCTCGTTCAGCAGCTCACATACCGGGCTGTCCTGCGGTACCAGTGAGCTGAGCTTTGCTAAATGCATCACCTGATACGTCTGGAGCAGCGCGACAGAGTTCAGCACCTGGGCGGTGCTCGCTTGAGCGCGGTAAATTTTTTCGAGTTGTGCGGAAAAGAATCTGCAGTGTTTGGACGGAAGGACGGTAGGACCAGACACCCCGTGGTTATGCGAAGGTGCCAAATAAGCAGCCAAAGACGGCTCCATTGGCAATGGTCCAACTAGCCCTGCTTTCTCCGCTCCGTCCAACTCTAAATACTGACCATAGCCTGGTACTGTTACCCGGGTCGACGGTGGCTTGTTCCATGACACCGTTAGCTGACCGACAAAGTCGGGAAACATGGCAAACAGTTTCTAACTGTTGTCGGTTCCGGAGGAAGAAAAAATCCAGAAAACCTCGACGGCTTCTGAGCCGGTTGTGTGGAGGGCCACTGCACCTCCAAATTCTCGGCTGCTCGTCGGTAGAGAGCGAAAAATGTATTGTCGTCTCGAGCTGCTAATGTAGTAGCACCGGAGCTCTGAGCTAATGGTAAAGTTTCTTGTTCGTCCTACGACAAGCCGTGTGTTTCCAGACAGGTGTCAAGCACGTCATCCTCCTGGAAAGCAGGCTCCTCATAGCCCGGCTGCTCGCCGGCGCTGTAGGAAAGCTCACGGTCCTCCGACCCCTCAAAATATTCCATTTGCTCTGCCCAGCTAAGAGCGGGGACTTCTGCCACAAACTCCTCTTCAGCAGACACAGACGTAACTGGGACTGCTAATTCGGAGAGGAGGGGGTCTTCTTGCTGAGCGACCGTATTCTTCCGTAATGTTCTCTCCACAAATGTGACCCGTCTTTCTAGTGTAGAATGCCGGAGCTGGCGACAGAGCGCACATGGCTCGGCTAGCGCTCTCCTAGCATGGAGAATTCCCAAACAGACGGGGCACGCTTCATACTGGTCCTTCTCGTGCAAAGAGAAGCCACATCCCTGAGGACAGGCGAAAGGCCTAAGAACTGAGAGTCAACCGTGGTGACGAGGGTTTATAAGGGTAGGCGGGGCTAGACCTACGTCACCACAGGTTTGACTGCCGTTAAGGCGTGAATAAAGGTGGCTTCAGCCAGGACACTAGAGGGCGTGATATCCCATACAATATGTGTTGTACGGAGTGAATTGACTGAAAGGGAACTGGCTGGTAGGTTTTTTAATTATCTTGAAAATTTTTGGAGAGTTATTCTGGAAACTGACTTTCAGCTGGAGACTCTCTGACTGTTTATTTTTTGCAAGCAAAACTCAGAGGCTTTCTTTTTCCAGAAAAGTGGTGTATTATGTAATATGTTAGTTTCTTTCCCAAGTTTACACATTGGAATTTGACTTACAGTACTGACTCACTAATGCAGAATTCATAAAATAATAATTTATAAAATATAAGTAATTAAGTATTTATTAAAATTCAGCATATACCTATAAAATTATAATAATTACATTAAAGTAATTTGAGCTACAAAGGCATGATGTTATTATGTACAGTAAGGCTGGAAATTGTAATAAACAAATCTATGGCAGCAACAATATAAGTTATTATTGGTATTTTTTCAGTTGTTGTAATGGGTTTATATTTGTCATGTAGCCTTATAAAGATTATGGTTACCAGTATAGGCAACCCGCATCTGGGGAAATTATGAGGAATTCATAGCTCTTACTATTAATAAAGGGCCTCAGTGGTTAAGGCACTGGACTACGGTTCGGAAGGTCCCAGGTTCAAATCCCACAACCACCAAGTTGTCCTTGTTCGGGCCCTTGATCAAGGCCCTCAACTGCTCAGATGTATAATGAGGTAAACATGTAAGTCACTTTGGATAAGGGCCTCTGCCCAATGCTTAAATGTAAAAGTAAATTAATGAGCAAAGAAAAATTCTTGAATCTTGAACTGCGCAATGAAAAATTAAGTACTGCTTCTGTTTGTAGGGAATTACTATGGCACGCCGCGGCCAGTACACATTGGGCCAGACAGCCCACCTATCACCTACCAGGAGCACCGCAACCTGCTGAGGAACTTCCGCACACGCAGCAAGTCCCTCAGTAACCTGGAGAAGGCTGTCGAAGAGGGGGACAACAGTGAGGAAGACTCGGGTCTCTCAGGTACTAAATGAAGTCAGAACAAGAAACAAGTGTAAGATGACTAATGAGACTCCGTAGGTCTGGTTCAGTTCAGTGAAGTCTGTTTATTAATAAGATGAATCAATGTCATTATGAATTACGGAAAAAATTTGTTCAGATGAACTTGAATAAATGTAGAGGGATTTGAGATGTATTAATGCTACATTCATATTTACCTGTACGGATTCATATTGTGTAAATTGGATAAATATGGAAGTTTGGATTTAGACTTCGTCCCAAACAACAAAATAAATATTATGCACGGTAATACAATGATATGCTTTTGTAAATTCATATTATATACTGCAAGGCCTTTTTATTTTTTAGCTTTGGTAATAAAGCCATAGTTGTTTTGTCTTTTAGATTAATATGTTTAATCAGTTTAATGCATTATGTTTTCTCTGCCTAGCGGGTTCTGCGGGAGCGAGCAGTGCCCCTACTACTACTATTGTTTCACCCAACCAGACATGGGACTCAGGTGGACCTCGGGATAGTGGTGTCCCGATGGAGAATGGTGCCCGTGCAGGGGCGCTCCCTGAAAACTGGGAGATGGCATTCAGTGACTCAGGAGAACCTTACTACATTGAGTAAGTTAGAGAGCGAGGAAGGAGCTCTAAGCTGGAATTATGTGTATAATGTTGTGGACTTTAATATTTGAATACCAAGTCAGCACTGTCATGGGAACCACAGTAACAACTAGTCTAATTAATCTTTATATAACTGACCCTGACAGATTTATTACATCCATTTGCATCAGTGGATATGGAGGAAGTTATCATTTTAATATATTATGAAGATTACATACAGTAATATGGCATGGATATACGTGGAGGAAAAGCTTGTTTAGTGTCTGTACATGTTTTTTTAGTCATAACTCAAAGACTACGAGCTGGCTGGACCCGCGGGCTCACAGCAAAGAGGTGGTCAGCAAGACAGAGTGTAAGTGTATGTATTTCATCACACTCCTGCATGTCTTATGTGTGGTACGGGATGACCATTCCAAATCCTACCCTTTTTCTTTCAGATTTATGACATTCAAGAGAGTCCATGTTTATCCTGTACTTTCTCTGCTGTCCAAACCCTATCCTAACCCAAATTGTTCTTAAAAGCATGTAGTGGTTTTCTAGCTGTCACTCAAGCTCAAGCCATGATCAAAATAATGCATTTTAGCAAGGTTTGTTACAAAAACGTACAAATGTATTTTACATATTTGTGTTTTACAAGGAGAAACATTTCCTGAACTATTTTCATGCTATTACAGTTTATTAACCAGCAGAGGGCACTAAAGTGCAACAAGTTCTTAATATGCTGCTCAATGCTTTTCGGATGTTAATTTGAATAACGAATTATCTTTAACTATGTATGTGTGTATGTGTGTGTGTTTGTCTCCCTGCCTCAGTACCGCCGTTCACAGACCAGCCATCTGAACTGAAGGGCTATTCCATCCACACACGACTCTCCAAAGGGCCACGAGGTTTTGGCTTTAACATTGTAGGGGGCAGCAGGCCGAGAGAATTTCTGCAGGTGTACAGCGTCACACCTGGAGGCCCACCTGCCCTTAACACAGGTACAGCTGCACAATGTATGAACCTTTGGCTGTGTAATAACAACCACAAGTCTCCTCCTTTCAGGACACATTTGTCCTATCAACAGGCTTTAATTTCCCAGGGCGTGTAGTATTGAGTGATGAAAATCAGAATTGGACACTAGAGGGCAGTCAGGCCCTCTGGTTCAACTGTAAGGTTTTAGAATCATTTTATATCTCTGTTGTGAATTTTACTTTTATGGCTCTTATATAATCCTTCAAAAAGTACCATATGAATAACTATGAGAATATAAAATTATAGTAGCCAAAAAAAAAACACAAGTTATTTATATTATAGAAGTAATACAATTACAACAGAAGCTGAGGTGTAGCTTTTTCATTAAGCCAGAGCCTGTTAGATATCAATTCAAATGTTTGGGGCATTATTGGCACAGTGGTAGGTTTCTCGGGTTCAATTCCCATCCAATGCCCAAACCCCAGCCAAACCCCTAGATGCAGTGCCTGTCCCAAGCCCGGATAAAATGGAAGGGTTGCGTCAGGAAGGGCATCTAGCGTAAAACCTATGCCAAAGTCATGTGCGTATCGGAAAGTCCACTGTGGCGACCCCTTAATGGGAGCAGCTGACAGACTAACAAACAACAATATCAATATGTCTACCATAATTAACTGGCGAACAGCTTCGTATGTACAGTTGACGTCTGGTACATGGTAGAACAAAATAAGGTAAAAAAGGACAAAGAAAGTATGAAAAAACACCACAGCTGGATAAAATATCACCAGCAAAATGATATCTGTCTAACTTCAATATCCCTTTTCTCTTTCAATTAATTTCTCTCATGCTTTTCTCATTTCCTTTATTGTGGCTGATTTACCCTGACTTACACTTTCTCTCCTTTCCCCCACCTTGTTTAGTATTTTAGCCCTCACTCTCTATGTAGGATTACAGTCATGTGATAGGGAGGTTTTTGGGTATGAATCTGCTGATCTGCTCTTAATCCTGATTGGCATGGGCTTTTAATCCTTCTATCCCTCACCACTGCTACTGCCTGGTCACGTAGGCAGTGCACTCTGATGTTCTCAGTAAGAGATGAGGACACTGAGTGGGGAAGATGTCTCCTTTTTATTTAGACACTCTGAACAGACCATTTTGAGCACAGTTCACTGTCAACATGAGTACAGATCTAGACTCTGTTAGGATGTGCTTTGTGGAAAAAAAGCTGGTCGAGTAGCTCACGCTTCCTATCAGACCCTAATGAGAGTTGTTTTATTGTAGCATGCGTTTTATTTAGGAAGGAAATAAAATCAATGTGTTTTTTTATTATATATACAGCAGCCACTCACTTAAAAAAACATGTACTGTATGTGTCATTCAAAACAATAGAACACTGTACTAGCAAGGGGGGGGGGGACACAAAGCAGGGAGAGCAGAGCAAAGAGCACATGCATCCTCATGCATCCACATGCAAAGGTGCTTGACATGCATCTTTGCATGTTGTCTTCGTTCTCTGCCCCCCCAAACCATCCTGTACAACTTTTTTTGAAAGATAGGACTAAAGTCATTTGTGTGAAAGTTTAGGTAGATTGTATTGGCGAATGATTCAGTTTATCAAAAACTTTACATAAATCGAAGTTTAGTTGACAGATCACAAGGTCTCCACAAAAGTCAAATGGACAATTTTGATGGAGTGGCTACTCTTGGCACAATGCTATTTCCATTCAGTCCTAGATATCTTTATTTTGTTGTAACTGTATTCATTACAGGATTCAGGTGTAGAAATATATGAAATTGAAAGGCATTTATTTTTCAACACAGACATCTAAAATGGCTACAGAGAGAGATTCGAAATACATTTTATTAGGGCATTTCCTTAACGAATATCACATATATAGTTTTTCCTTTTTATTGGTTAATAAAAATAAATGCTAAAAGGCAACCTGAACATGGAGCGTTGTGTCTTGCCAAGCTTTAAAAATTTATTAGATAGATAGAGTAGATGGAGTACTGTATTAATCACAGAGGTTAGAGTATTTGTTATAATCTCTCTCCATCCTTTCTGTTTTGCTCTCTCTGTCTATGCCATCAGCGGACATCCTGGTCTACATTAACGACACATCCGTGCTGGGTTTGTCCCACAAGGAGGTGGTGGAGATGCTGAAGGCAGTACCTATGGGCCACAGTGTGGATGTGGTGCTGCGCAGGGGCTATCCCATGCTTTACAATCCTGATGGTTGCCCCAAGACCAGCCTCTCTTCACCCTCTGACCCCAGTCCAGGATCTGCCCCGGCCAAATCTCACAATCTGAACCGTTCCACCTCTCACCACAATGGTTTCTATCCACGGATGCAAAAAGAGCCTTTAGATACCAACGGTAATGTGGCAGCTCCCCCTTGCTACCACATGCCCAATGGCAACTCGGTAGACAGAACTGTAGGGATGGCAGGCCTGCCCTCAAATCTGCCAGTGGCAAGGACGGAGAGACTGAGCTCAAGCCACAGTGATACAGAGGTCAGCACTGTCGTCACACGCAGGTAATATACACACAAATACATCAACACACCACGGAGTTTTGAGTGAAATTATTCTTTACCTTGGACATGGTGGTTAATAATATATATAGAGAGAAACTAATTCAAGAAAGAAAAAAAATGCAGGAATAGCACATTTTTTAATTTAACTAACAAAATTCTCTTTTTTTCAAAAATTACTGATAACAAATGCATCATCTCCGTCCTAAAAAATACTGAACAAAGTATTACTCTTCATTTTTAATGTATACAGGATGATTGTTATTTTCTGTTCTGTAATGCCATATTGATTTTTCCCCATGAACTTAATTATATCGTTTGCTATGCAGATATCGGTTTTTCTGCAGCCACCCATGTTTTCCCAAGTAGAAACAATTGAATGTATTTGGATAGGAAGTCAGGAGGAGTGACACAAAACATGAGTACAATGGCAAAGCATTAAAATGATTGTTATTCCCTGGTGTCCAATTCCAACTGGGCTTTGAACCCTAAGCAGGAAGGCTGTTTCTAACATATTCCAGGAATAACAATGTCATTTCCATCAGTCAGTTAGAAACACGATTCTAGGCAATGCAAAACACATGTTTGAGGTATTCAAGGCCCTGAGCTGAAGGCCCATACATGCAACATATAGAATGTACTGTAAACAGTTGATAGTGGTGTTCATAACGTGATAATTGTAATAGTGAAACAGCGTATAGTGTTACTAGCTACTCATAAGTTCTGATCAGAAATTGTAGTAGACAGATTGCAGACATGATTGTGTATAATTTCTACAAATAATCATGCTTTTATTTTTATTCTGGAACATCTGTCCCACAGGTTTGGTCAGATAATGTATTGAATTGAATTAGGTTATATATATATATATATATATATATATATATATATATATATATATATATATATATATATATATATATATATATATTCACACAGTATCTCACAAAAGTGAGTACACCCCTCACATTTCAGCAAGCGCTTTATTATATGTTCTCAAGAGACAATACAATAGAAATAAAAATTGGATATACTTTACTTTAGAGTAGTCAATGTGCATCTTGTATAGCAGTACAGATCTACTGTCCTCAACATGCAGACTTTATTGTCTTAATAACTGGCCAGGAAAATGAGTACACCCTAAGTGAACATGTCAAAACTGTGTCCAAATTGTCAATATTTTGTGTGAGCACTACTGTTATCCAGCACAGCCTTAATCCTCCTGGGCATGGAATTCACCAGAGCTGCACATGTTGTTGCTGGGATCCCCTTCAACATAATGATATCACAGATCTGCTGGATGTTAGACACATGGCGCTTCGCCACCTTCCGCTTGAGGATGCCCCACAGGGGCTCAATAGGATTCAGGTCTGGAGACATACTTGGCCACTGACAAACACATGAACATGATGAATAGGACATAGTGACTTTGCATGGTTAAAGATGTACAGTTGTTGTCACTTAAGGTGTACTCACTTTTGTTGGCAACTATTTTGATAATAATGGCTGCATGTTGAGTTATTTTCAGAGAACAGTAAATCTATACTGTTATACAAGCTGCACATTGACTACTCTATACGGTATCAAAGTTTCATTTCTATAGTATTGTCCTTTGAGAAGATATACTTATATTTTAGCTGAAATTAGAGGGGTGTACTCACATTTGTGAATGTGTGTGTGTGTGTGTGTGTGTGTGTGTGTGTCACACACACACACACACACACACACACACACACACACACACACACACACACACACACACACACACACACACAGTATATATAGGTGTGCAGAATGGCAAATTTTATTATAAAAAGCTTCTAGATGTAACTTTGGATGAAACCAAAGTCGTGTGCTCGAGCCATCTGTAAGGGGAACTACTTTTACAAGAACACATTAGATGTAAGACACTGTAAAAGGCTGTGAAAGGTAATCAGTTGGCAGTTACACTTATTGCGCTTACTGGAGAATAAAACTGGACATCACTAAGTAACCCTGACTACCTCGGTGTAACATTACATCTAATACATGACAACTGCACTCATTCACTCTGGGCGTGTTAAAACCAGAATAAAGCCAAGGTCAAAAGGAGATACAGTAGCATACATGGTCACAACTATAGGAGCAGACAGAGCCCACAATATGATTCCTGCTGCAAGGAGTTTATAATTCGAGAGATTTTAATTTAACATTTGTTAAATGTTAATGTTTGAGATATAAAGCTGCGTAATCTGTTTTCTCTAACCAGTTTGTCTTGTATTTCTTTATTCCAACATTACACATTTATTATACAAGTACATCTGAGTATTTAAAATAAGTCTACGACTATGATTAATCACAGTCTATGACTATGATTACCTAGATAAAATTTGTAATTGATCGACAGCACTAATTGAAAGTAATGAAATCTTGAATTAATATCCCACTTGTTTTCCTGTTCACATGAGTCTGCATGGTACAGTAACTCAGTTATCCACTACTGTATATACAGAAATGCATTTCAGAATGAACCACATTGAGGCAGATTGCCTACAACAGCAGAAGATCACATTGCCTTCCAGTCCTGTCTTGGAATTTATTATTTTTTTCAACTGTCCAGAGTCAGTGAGCATTTGCCCAATGTAGCCTTAGATTCCTGTTCTCAAATGACAGGATTGGAACCTGATATAGTCATCTGCTGCCGTAGCGTTACAGACCCAAGGTTTGACACGTTGTGTTCTGAAATGCTTTTTTGTTCACTGAGGTTGTAAAAAAATAGTTATGTAAGTCACTGTATAATTCCTGTCAGCTCACACAAGTCTGGCCATTCTTTTCTGACCTCTGTCATCAACAAGACATGAGTGGCAGTGGGGGTGTGCTTGTGGATCAGTTGTGAAAGGATAGGAGATGAATCAAACCAACTGGTCATGCATGATCATCCTCACTTAGAGCGCAAGTAAAATTCTGCCTGTTTCCCAAGTTTTCCACCACACCTTTACTCAGGGTTCTAAAGTTGTTTCAAACCCTGGGAGTTGAGGAGGACTTCAAAGCCCCTGCTCGGCGAGATCCTCAATGCTCTCGCCATCCTCCGCGAAGCTAACCAACAAGTCCTCCTCGACCTATGCAATGTGCAGCAGCTACTGTATGCTTCGAAGCCATTGCGCGGTAGCAGACCAAAAGGGTAGGAGTTGCAGAGCACATTCCTCCTCCAGCCATTCCCACGCATCTGCTGCATGTTCGAAGATTTTCAGGAAAGCCTCTGAATCATGTGTGGAGGCCATCTTGGCAAGTGTCAAATATGGAGGACTGTGTCAGGGGACATCGCTGCAGTGCCTGCCAGCTCTCATCCTGCTTCTTAGTGTTCTGTTTGGTGCAGTAAGAATAGGGACTAGATGACCTTGACGAGTAGGGGGTTATCTTGGCAGCGCTGAGGTCTTTCTCAGGTCCTAGGTTTTGGAACCACTTTAGAGCCCTGTGTATGCAATTCTGCATGCCTCTCAAACTCCAACAGCTATAGAATATTGTCTATTGTTACCGGAGTCACTGAGACACAAATATGTACAGGCTTGTGGTGATAAGACATGAGTGAGAATCACCAGGTGTTACTGCCAGATCAACCTGCCACTTCCCTATCCATAGCTGATACTCAACCACACCCACTGCAACAACATGTACCTTAGAAGACCCACCATGGAGTGGATTTCTTACTTCTTAATCATTCTCTAGAAGGTGTACTCTGTATTTGTGAACATTCCATGGGAGAGGCATCTCCTGAAATACCTGGCACTATGCTACAGTCAAAGTAACTGAGATGACATTTTTCCCAATTCTGGTGTTGAATGTGAAAATTACCAAAAGCTTGTGATCCGAATCTGCATGGTTTTATACAGAGAGCAACTGTAACTTTGAAGCATTGGATAATCATATTAATGAACAGGTATACACATGTTCCTGTTTAAAGTGACCAGTGAGTGCTTAGTGGAAACTGTCTGAAACCTATTTTATTGTTAATGTAAACTCGGCCTTAATTTTTTTTTCATTGAGTTTTTGTCTCTTATGTAATTCCCAATCCCTTTAACTAATTAACCACATTAACTAATCAAATTCTAGTCTCTACCCAACAAGTCATGAAAAAAACATGTTTATATTTTGTCGTTCAGGGTAGTTCAAATGTATACATTGTATATCTTTATGCTTTATTTTTATTTCCTCTCTTTTCTCACCTGACAGAGCCTCACTCATCCGCAGCTATAACAACAATACCCTTCCTGCACCATCTTTGGTTCACCAGAACTCCAAGTCTTCCGAGAGTGATCTATCTAGTGGTGCTCTTCCTCTGCCAAAGCCTGAGGTTGGCAGCGCACCAGCACCACCAGGTGCCCCTACTGCCCAACGCCCACTCATGCCCCCGACTGAGCTGCCACCCTGTGGCTTCAATGGCTGCCCGGCCAGCAATCCCCCTCGGCCTGCCCCAGGCAACCAGGGATCGCTTGGGGCTGGCACAGGAGGTGAGCTTGTGCCTGTGGCCCTGGGAAGAAGCGAGGGAGGGGGCATGGGCTTCAGCGTGACAGCAGGTGGGCAGGGCGGGCAGTTGGCGCTGATCAAGCGGGTGTGGGACCGGCGCCAGTGCCCGTCCCTGCAGCCAGGTGATGCCATCATTAAGATCAATGGCGCTGATGTGCAGAGCCTCAGCTTCGCACAGGTAACTTAAGCCAGCACAGCAAAAATGCATTTTATTGTCCTACAATATAAAAAATATACACTGGCTGGCCAAAAAAAATAAATCAGACGGGTCCAATTATTGGACTACATCAAGAAAAGAAAACAACTAAGGAGATTTGAAATTATTGAAACTGGGTTGAAAACTCTTCTAGCACTTTGTCAAAACTTTGTGGAAGAAATGTTGTAGGGAAAAAAAATCATGAATGGAGATCATTTAAACACTTGGTGAAATTGCATGGTAAAAACCATAGTTATGTTTAATAGTGAAAGTAGGAGCATTTCTATATGCACACAATGTGATGAGAACGCCCAGGGTTGGGGATAAACAGCTGTACAGTATGTCCATAAGAAAAGTTGTTGGTGAGGTTAATCAAAAAGAAAATGTTTCAGTTTGCTAGGGAACATAAAGATTGGATTTTGGAGCAATGGGAAAAGGTCATGTGGTCTGATGGTATGTAGGAAAGAAATATGAAGTGATGAACTGATCAAGCAGAGTGCCCACTGTACTAGTCTCTGGAGGCAGTCTTGTGGTCTGGGGTTGTTTAAGTTTATCAGGTCTAGGCTCAGCAACATTATGTGGCAATAAAATGAAGTCCTCTGATGACCTAAATGTACTGATTGACCAGGTTATCATATCAATGGAGCTTTTCTTCACTGATGAAACAGGCATATTCCAGGATTCAAATTGTGAAAGAATGGTTTTTGGAGCATGAGGAATCATTTTCACACATGAACCGTAATAATTTTTTGGCCATTCAGTGTGCATGTGCATTTATATGTACAGTAATACAGAGGTGTACAAATTACTATTCTGTGAACGTGGAACAAGTAGATAAGAATTCTAGGCTGTAGGTTTTTCATTAACTGTTGTCTGGTGAGCAAACATGTTCTATGAACTGTTGATACAATGCTCATTATCATTTTCCCCCCTCATTTTTATACACCCAACAACAACAATAGGAAAAGAAGCATTTATTATGTTTGCTTAAAATAATATGCCTGTAATATTTTCAAACGTACGTATTCTGAACATATATATTTTTGAAGTTTTATTATTTTTTAAATGTATTTATTTGTAATAATTTTTTTTTATTTCCAGGTACAGCGAGTGCTGCAGGAGCATACTAGACAGGGTGAAGTGGTCTTACTGGTTTACAGAGGAGGTAAGCATATACAACTACTACACCCTATATACAGTATATATACAGGGTCATTTATATGGATACACCTTAATAAAATGGGAATGGTTGGTGATATTAATGTCCTGTTTGTGGCACATTAGTATATGTGAGGGGGCAAACTTTTCAAGATGGGTGGTGACCATGGTGGCCATTTTGAAGTCAGCCATCTTGGATCCAACTTTTTTTTTTCAATAGGAAGAGGGTCATGTGACACATCAAACTTATTGGGAATTTCACAAGAAAAACAATGATGTGCTTGGTTTTAACATAACTTTATTCTTTCATGAGTTATTTACAAGTTTCTGACCACTTATAAAATGTGTTCAATGTGCTGCTCATTGTGATGGATTGTCAATGCAACCCTCTTCTCCCACTCTTCACACACTGATAGCAACACCGCAGGAGAAATGCCAGCACAGGCTTCCAGTATCCGTAGTTTCAGGTGCTGCACATCTCGTATCTTCACACCATAGACAATTGCCTTCAGATGACCCAAAAGATAAAAGTCTAAGGGGTTCAGATCGGGAGACCTTGGTGGCCATTCAACTGGCCCACGACGATCAATCAACTTTTCAGGAAACTGTTCATTTAGGAATGCTCGGACTTGACACCCATAATGTGGTGGTGCACCATCTTGCTGGAAAAACTCAGGGAACGTGCCAGCTTCAGTGCATAAAGAAGGAAACACATCATCATGTAGCAATTTCAAATATCCAGTGGCCTTGAGGTTTCCATTGATGAAGAATGGCCCCACTATCTTTGTACCCCATACACCACACCATACCATCACTTTTTTTGTTCCAACTGTCTTGGAGGGATCTATCCAATGTGGGTTAGTGTCAGACCAATAGCGGTGGTTTTGTTTGTTAACTTCACCATTCACATAAAAGTTTGCCTCATCACTGAACAAAATCTTCTGCATGAACTGAGGGTCCTGTTCCAATTTTTGTCTTGCCCATTCTGCAAATTGTGTGCGCCGATCTGGGTCATCTTCGTTGAGATGCAGCAGTAGCTGGAGTTTGTAAGGGTGTCATTTGTGAGTAGCTAATATCCGCCGAAGGGATGTTCGACTAATGCCACTCTCCAGTGACACGCGGCGAGTGCTACGCTGTGGGCTCTTGCTGAATGAAGCTAGGACAGCCACTGATTTTTGTTCATTAGTGACAGTTTTCATGCGTCCATATTTTGGCAAATCCAACACTGAACCAGTTTCACAAAACTTAGCAAGCAGTTTGCTAACTGTAGCATGGGAGATGGGTGGTCTCGTAGGGTGTCTTGCATTGAAATCTGCTGCAATGACCCGGTTACTACACAATATCAACACAATTTCGATCCGCTCATCACGTGTTAACCTCTTCGACATGTCAGTGGCTGTAAACTTGTAAATAACTCATGAAAGAATAAAGTTACGTTAAAACCAAGCACACCATTGTTTTTTTTTTTGTTGTGAAATTCCCAATAAGTTTGATGTGTCACATGACCCTCTTCCTATTGAAAAAACAAAAGTTGGATCCAAGTTGGCCGATTTCAAAATGGCCACCATGGTCACCACCCATCTTGAAAAGTTTGCCCCCTCACATATACTAATGTGCCACAAACAGGACGTTAATATCACCAACCATTCCCATTTTATTAAGGTGTATCCATATAAATGGCCCACCCTGTATAAGTATGTCACACACTTACAACAGAGGTGAATACTTACATTTAAACACACTTATAGGTGTTAAAATAAGTTTTTATTCTAAAAACTGGTAATTAGAGGTTAGTAAAAATAGCCAATACAGGTGTATTCTGTTGACTTCTGCTTGCTCCCCCTTATATAATTACTGAAGCTTCCAAGAGGAGAGCCTAATATTATTCTAATTGGTTGGTTAGGATTCTTATTCAAGATTCAAGATTTAAGGTTCAAGATTCAAAGAACTTTATTAATCTCCAAGGGGAAATTGCTTATTCCCGGTTACAGTTGCTCACCCTTGCTATCAAGTAAAGTAAAGTAAAAACACAGCATATCGATAAAATATAAAGTGTCCTCAAACAGTAAGTACCATATTGCACGCTACGTTAATACAATATTGCACAATAAACTAGTATATATATATATATATATATAATCTTGTATTATTATATGTAATATTGTATTACATAATTTATTGCGATATGATAGTATATGTAGTATATGATACTACAATTGTCATATAATTAATACAGGTAAGTATTATTGTTCTATTATGTTACTGTCACTGACAGTGAATACCCACATAGTATGTAGGTTACATAGAAGAGTTATATAATTTTATTGCTGTTGGGAGGAAAGATCTCCTGTGACGCTCTGTGGTACACTTGATGGTAATCAGTCTCTGGCTGAAATTGCTCCTCTGGTCAGCGAAAACACTGTATAGTGAGAAGGATTGTTCAAAATGGATTGTGCTTTGGCCAGAATTCTCCTCTTCGCTACTACATCCACAGAGTCGAGCTCCATGCCTAGCACAGATCCAGCCTTTTTAATAACATTGTCCAGTCTGTTCCTGTCCGATACCTTCACATTACCGCCCCAACAGACCACTCTGTAAAAGATGACACTCGCCACAACAGTTTCATAAAACATCCGTAGAATGGTGTTACAGACGTTGAAAGACCGGAGCCTTCGAAGAAAGTATAACCGGGTCTGTCCTTTCTTGAAGAGTGCCGTTGTGTTGAGTGACCAGTCAAGTTTGCTATCCAGATGAACTCCCAGATATTTGTATTGAGGAACTTGGTCATTTTTAGTAGCTTGGTTTGTGAAAGTGCGCTGTTTAAGATATTGTTGTATGTAGTCTATGTATGTATGATTTGTGTAAAACCCATCTATAAGGTTATCCCCTCATCTACTTCACTCACTCACTCATCATCTATACGTACCACTTAATCCTGTGTACAGGCTTGCGGGGGGCCTGGAGCCTATCCCAGAAGTCCTGGGGCAAAAGGTCAATCTATTGCAAGGCACACACACGTACACACACTCCGGGCAATTTATGAACGCCAATTAGCCTAATCTGCAAGTCTTTGGACTGTGGGAGAAAACCGGAGTATCCGGAGAAAACCCACCAAGCATGAGGAGAACATGCAAACTCCATGTACACAGAACCTGCTTGGGAATCGAACCCGGACCCTGGAGGTGCAAGGTGACAGTGCTAACCACTAAGCCAATGTTCCGCCTGTTGAATCTTTCCAAACATAAGCAGAGCTCAAAGTTCAGTGATATCTCAGAATAAATCAGAATTAAACATTCAGTGACCTTCAACATGCATAAAAAAAATTAAACATTTTTTTTAATTGATTACAATAACATGAAACATGTGCAATTTTGATGCACAGCTTGCTTTGGGAACATCTGTCCTGTAGAGGACGCCAATCAGCTGCACTTCTTGAACTACTTAAAATGCTTCAAAGCTTTAGACTGATTGGGAGAATTTGTAAAGCAGGCACTTCACCTTATAAACCTGCTCATTCTACAGTGATTCATGTATTTGAGAAGGGCACTGACAAGGACTATGGATGATTATAGTTTTTATTCACATAAAATGAGAAATTTGCCGTTTCTACATTGACATTGACGACATTAGTTAAACCGACAATATGGAGGTTGTGTAATTAAATGTCAAATGATTTCATGCCTAAAAGTAGTATAATATTTATAACAAGTATAATATTTAAAAATTCAGTGCTTAGCACTATCACTTTGCACCTTCAGAGTTGGAGTTGAAATATTTGAACATTGCCTCGGGTCCTGTGTGTATAGAATGTACAGTATGAGTTCTCCCTGTACTTGGTGGGTTTCATCCCGACACTCTGGTTTCCTCCCACAATCCAAAGACTTGTGGGATTTGCGTTTCCAAATTGCCTGTAGTGTGTGATCGGGTGTGTGTATGTGTGTACTTGAGCTCTGTGATGGGTTGGCACTACATTCAGGGTGTACCCCACCTTGTACCCTAAGTGTCCGTCAATAGGCTCCAGGCCCCTGCAACCCTACACAGGATAAACTGTATAGATGACAGATGGATGGTTAGAAATGATACCACTGTGTGAGTAGAAGGCAAATACAAATAATAACATTTCATATTATAATAATATATGAAACCATGAAAAACATTATTATTATAATCATTACAATTAATGAGGCTGCTCGTTATAGCCTTAAAAGGTATACTGTAAATGGTTTTTGCATTACCATGTTTGCTTATGTTTGATTTAATACTGTGGGCAGCAGAGTCACGGAGTGAGATCATGAAACATACTGTATGAATGCAATGCTTCACATTTTTGTTTCAAAATAAATGTAAATAAATAAATAAAAGCACAAATACGGCGGATAGAAACGTATCTGTCCTTTTGCTTGAATCAGCCTGCATACAATCTCGATAGACTTTGCTTGTGTGGCCTGACTTCAAGGCGTGCGAATCTTACACACATAAACAGCAGACAGATGGAGGGAGGACTGATTGTTTACCGATCCTTCAATTCCCTAAACAACTGCTCAAATGACACCAAACTCTGGCAACCTAACACAGAGATTATGCTGCTCTCCCACTGGTAAATATTTATCCTAATAAAAAAATGTCATGGTTATTTTTTGTCCCATGGAAGAAGACATCATATATACAGTCAGGATCCAAACGAGCCTTTTGCTGTCAATTTGCTCCACTATCTGTTTGGCTATTGAATTAAAAGTCTCATTTATTAAACGCTTTCAAGCACAGCATGGAGAAAATCTAAACACAAACCGACTCGCACAATTTGGAGGAAACACTTACAAACACCCTCAGGCTGGGAGAACAAAATGCTCAAAGAAAAGTCCTGACTTTAATACTGTATGTGGTTTAAACACTAAAAAACATCGGTATATTTTGCACCTTCTCCAAAGGCAGACTTCTCCTATGTAGGATGTGCATTTCTACATTTCGGTACACGATTCATCTGTCTTTGATCTTCACATCATGCACATGAGTTCTTCACGCATTTATGTAAACTTAAATATGATCACGTGATTATTCCACGAAGGCATGTCTACCATATTTAGTTCTGTTCTCGTCTCCATGCTTCTACGTTTTAAGGATTTGCTTAATGACATGCATTTACTCCTGATTTACTATCACTCCTGATTACTAGCACCATCTCGGCTCACCTGTGGCTCTGTGCCTTCTTCCTACAGTATAACCGAAATAAAACTGTTTATCTTCAGTTGCTGGAATTCACACTCGTGAACACATCTATTACCGTTGGCTCCTTTAGCAGCTCTCGGATCGTATTTTGTCTTAAAAGCCTCAGCCGAATAAATAAATGTACCATCTACATAAATAGAGTTTGAGTCTAGAGGAGCGTAAGCAAGCTGTCACAGCATGAGAGTCTAGAAAAAATAAACGTGAGCTTTGCCTTCATTTGGTAATTGTAACCATGCAGCTAAGAAGCGAGGATACACGAGTGTAAGCAGTGGGCGAGAGAGGTTTATTGTCAGGCTTGTGGTAATCATTTAAGGCTAAAATGAGCAGCTGGAAAAGTGATCTCAGCCTGGAGGCCATGGGGTTTTTTTTCTTCTTCTTCTTCACAGGCTGGAGGAGAATTAACCATGATGCTCTGATCTGAAAAGTTTTGTGAGGTAGAAGACTGAATGGGGAAGTTACAGATTGGCACCACATCCCTGGGCCCGAGGGCTCTTCCTAATTACGCTACACCAGTTCCCCCAAGAACCGTGCCTGTAATTTCCTAACAAAAGAAAAGTGGAGATATTTTCCAACTTGTCTCAAAGCATTACAATTGTGAACCATCAGTACAGTACACTCCTCTCCCACACACACACACACACACACACACACACAAAATGAGTCATCCATACTTCCATAAAAATTCTATGCTTAAGCTTTTTATTTTTTTGTTGTTGTTGTTGTTGATTTAACTGGGAGATTATTTGCGTGACAAGCTCATGATTTTCATGTCAGTACTCTGGAGCGCAGGATTACTCATGAGCTCCTTTTTTCCCCAAGCAGTTGTACATTACCAAACCACCTAAACCAAGCACACCCGATTATTATTACTTTTATTAATATTAGATTCCCGTATTCACGAGGAAAATGAAGGCCACTTGCTATGCAACTGGACAAGAAGACAGTTATGATGTTCTCTGTGATGCTATCTGTGTTTACACGGATTACAGTTTCACCAGACGCTACTATTAGCGTGTTTTTTTATTTAATTAGGTATAAATCAAGTAACTTCTGGTGTGTGTGTTTTTGATTTGATTTTTTTAACTTGTTAATTGTGGGTTTCTCTATTGAATTAATAGAAAGTCATTCTTTCCAATGATTAAATGACTCTCACGTGTGACGTATTTGTCGCTTCAGTTCATCTGTCTCCTCAGATTCTAGTAGATTTCACTGAGCAAAAGCTAACCAACTGCATCACAGTGTGGTGCGGCAGCTGCTCTGTCTCTGATCACAAAGCCTCGTAATAAGTCATGATGCATTATCGGCACCCAGCTCCCTACATGCAGGACATTCAGGACAAGTGATTGCTTCAGAGCACAGAACATCTTACATGACATGAGTGATTGACAAGGACTGTTTACCTACTGTACCCTCAGGTGGACAATACAAGAGGCTGCCAGCATCCACTGTGACTACAGTAACTTAATCGTTCATTACAGTACAACTGTGCTGATGGAAAAAGTATCTGAGTGCACAAAATGTCAAACCCTAAAGTAGGACGGGCGATAGCAGCAGGCAGCCACACTTAGAGCTACTCCCAGAATCAGAACCAAAGGCTACAGTGGGAGAGGCTGAACAAAATTCAACAACTGAAGATTTTAAACGGAAAAGAGCCCACTTCGTCCAGTTTTAGTTTCATTGCTCAACTTGAACTGAGATACTTAAGAAAATGCTCTGTGCTTGATTATTTCCCCCAATCCATCCATCCATCATTGTGATTTTTTTAATGAAATCTACAGTTTCTAAGCAAATCCATTTTTATCATTTCATTTCATAATTTTTTTCTTTTTTTACCAACACCCATCTTCGTTACTTGGCAATGTGTAAATAAATGGAGTGCAAGAAACAGCAGGCCTCTTTCTGGCCGTGACTGACATTTAGTTATTGATTTAGGCCAGAGAAACTAAACTCAGCATTACTATGGACTCTTGGTAAAATTACAGATTTACTATTGAGAGGGTTACAGGAGAAACTCACTCTGTGTAGGCATACACATACAATAAAGTAGAACACATTTGACACTCTCGCTGCCTTCAAAGCTTCTTCATTACCTATAAATCTACAAGAAAATTCACCCTGGCATTGCCCTCATCCAAAAATTCATTATTAAAATGTGTTGCAAAATACAATGTGAATGTAAAATACAAAAATCCAACATGTCATTTAGAAATAACAGAATACATTCTTTTAAGTACATTCTGAAAGTGAGAAAAAAAATCTAATCCTGCTAAAGAAGTAAATTTAGTAAATAACTACTAATGAAACACTAACATAATACTAACATTACAACTAATGAAAAGCAGCACTTACTTAATTTTGTATTTATTATTTACAACATATGGTCAATAGGTTCACATTTGCACTTTACTCTTTTCTATAGCCGCTTTTTCATATTTTATTTAATGTATTCATGCTGGTTTCTCCTAGGAAGCAAGTACTGTAGAAACTCAAGACAATCACCCTTCTTCATGACTAAGAGAAGTTTCTTTTAATCTCAGTTTAAAACTATTCTCAAGTGTTTATATTCTCAAATTTATATATCTAACCATTTGAAAACAGCATTCTTTACAAACAGCGTGCCACAATTTATGCTGGCACCACTATTTCCAGAAAAAATACTGAATATAACAATGTATTAAAAGTCTCCTTAAATCAATTTATTTGTAAGAATTAAACATCATCATAAAATTTGTGATTCGATCTGCCATGGTTACTGTAATATTTAAGAAACCTTTTTAGAAACAAGAGTCTGATGCATCTGTGTTTTGCACAATGGAGCAAGTGTTCTCCATTTTGTAAGCTGCCTCGTAAACAGCAAAACAGAGCCTCACATTCTACCACCCGAACTGTTTGATCAGGAAATTGTGTCACAGCATGTACTAGTCTCCTGTTTATTGATATCTATCAACACTTTCCCATTTCTTGTTGGGAGATGAAGAAAACCCAGATCGTCCTGCCTAACATCAGGCACAGCTGTGTCACTAAACTGACACACACGTACATATACACTCACTCAGTCCCCACCCAGCATGGACAAATATACAGAGTAAAAGAGTGCAAAAAGGGTCTTAATCCCAGTCAAGTTTAACTTACTTATTTGCAGTTCTCCATTACAGTGCAGTAACAGAATAATTCCCAGAAACACCATCATACGCATAGCACAATATCAAGTTCAGTCAGACTGGACCAGAGCCACACTGTAAGAGCCACATGGCTGTGCTCCATTTTTAATAAACTTTTTTTCCCATTGGCTGTGGTGGTGTGTGTAAGGTTGTTATGGAGGGAAGTCTGATTCGTAGATCATTATTCATCAGTCATTGCTGATAATTATTAAAACTGTGACAATCTGGGGATTGCGCATGTTTAGATAAATATTTATCAATAGTATTACCTTAACCACACTGTTCCTTTTACTTAATACACATCCATGCTATAATGACCGTGTGGACATCTTCAAATAAGCTGTTTTTAAAAACTGGATAGCAGCAAAAAGCAGCATTGCAAGAAAAATCTGAACTTAATAGAGTATAACAATGAACTGAGAATTGACTACTAGAACTGGGAGTTGGAAATCAGAGACATTGGGAATCAGTTTCTACAATTTAAAGCCCTTCGTTATGTTTTGATCAGACTTGTACTTAAATGGCAATTTCACAATTCCAGAGGCATCTCACAAAATTTTAGAATAAGAGTATAGTGTTTTCTCACATGTTAACAGTAATAATTCAGGTAAAAAGCAGGTAACATATTAAGGGTGTTAAAACACTGGTATAGACTAGTAATAGTTCTGCAATAAAATAAAATAAAATAAAATGATGTTCTTAAATAAAATAATTATATAAAAATTGTAATATCTGAGAATATTTTGTAAACCATGCTTTGTCATTTCAAATTTCACATAATAATAAAAAAAAAAAGCTTCTGGCTTCTTTTATCTCTTCCACAGGAATTTCTCGTTCTTCTTCCACAGTTGAGAGCTTTCCGGCAGACTTTCGCTTTTGGACTTTGCGCACACATTAATACGCCTGCAAAGCTTCTCTACCTGAGATAGATCTGTCAGTTTATTGATTCTCTCTTCATTCCCCTCGTTCAAAATATCCCAGAAGTCTTTACCCCTGTTCTTGGTCCTCTCAGTGGGTGAGGGAATGGGTGCTGTTGCTGGCTTTTGCCGGTCAGCATTTCTCCTTTGCTTGAAAAGGTCGTCTAGAATGGAGGTGTCACCTATGAGATCACTAATAAAATTTGTGTTCAAGTTTTTGTCTGCTTGGTCCTCTCTTGACGGAGGTGACAATTCAGTAGCGGAAAAAGTAGTTGTAGAAGTATTAGTATTTTTTTCAAAGTAAGGACGAATGATTGCAGAAGATTTCTCTTTTGGACTTCGTTCTGAGGCTGGCAAAGACAACCTGTTACTTTTAAGCTCAGCCTGAACAGCATGCCCATGATAAACATCTTTAGAACTTTGTGTCTTGGTTCTTCTCTTCTTTTGCAAGGTTTCCGTTTCTGCTTCCTCATGAGGTCTCTGAACCGAGTTTAAGAGGATTCTTTTTGAGGTAGACTTTTGTCTGGACTTACTGAATTCAGCAGTGATGGGTGACATACTTAGCTTTGGCTCAGTCACATGTTTAGGAAAGGTCTTTTGGATAATCTCAGTAAGCTCAGGGCTGCTGTTGCTGTAGAACTCACAAAGCTTGCTCAGTCGCTGTGCCGAGTTGGTCTTCACAAGCTCTTCTGCAAACTCTTGCACAGACTTTGCTCTGAAGAACTTTGCCATTTCTTCCAGCTGCTGCCTGCGTGTGTTTAAATAAAATCAGTAAACAGCACAACAGTGATACTGTATGACATATTAGCTAGAATCCTTTATATTTCATAGGGATTTTAAAGCATTATTTAATTATGTAGAATTTGTTACAGCATATATTTCAAATGGTGATTTTTTTCCTTAGAAAAGTTACATTCAGCATTAAAAAATTCAGTTGAAGTGACATTTTAAATACATTGTTAGACATCGACCTTACTTTTGAAACCTATTATTCCTGAAATTAATTATTATTTAAAAAATAAATAAATAAAAAGCATATCTAAACATGTAAATTCTAAGAAAGGCTCTGTGTCTAAACTATTTAGAAGAATCTGCTACCATTTGAAGATTAAATAAGACTCAATTAAGGAGAAAATCTGTATACATAAACACATTTTCCCTTATTACAGAGACGAATACTATTTGGTTTTGTGGGTGCGCCCTTGGGCTAGTGGTGAAATCTAAAGCTTTCAAAGAGGAGTTTTTCTCAGAGCTCAATGTGTTTTGGCCCTGCATGGGAAAGGGGTGGGTGAGAGGGCTCTGGGGTGGTCTCACCCCTCCCACAGGGGCTATGTGAGGGCTCAGAATGCCATAGCTGTGGCCAGAACTGGCACATAGCACCATGCTATAAGGACTTTCCTCTTACTGCTCTCGCTTCTTTTTCAGCCTAACCAACACCATTAACTGCTATAGAGATGCCTGCTTTTATAAACCATCTGGGCTGCAAAATGGGAGTGTTTTGAGTCATAGAAACACTGTTTTAGTGTCTTATTGTGTAACCCATTTAAAGTTAACTTAGAAGCTTGGAAAGGACAAATGTCACATGCCCAACACGGTATACTTTTACTAAGCTTTTTGTCACTGTGTGGCTAATTTTAAAGAGGAAATATGAAAGACGAAAAAAGGTAGCTTAGGCTCACTTGCGGACAGCAGCAGGAGTCTTGCCCACACTAATGGTTGCAGCTTTAGTACGAAGGGAGGTTTTGATGGTGTGGGTGACCTGACGTTTCAAACAACTCTTGTCCGGGCTTTCTGGCGAATCAACTTCCTCTCCACCATTTGTGGGCTCAGATAACTGGGGGATTCCAGACTGTGTCTACAACACACAAAAAAAAAGATCACAATACAGAACAACCATCTGTGCTACTGAGCTAATCTGGGAATAGAAAATTTATGAAGGAATTATGTAACCATTCTGATGATCCCAGAAAAAAAGGAACTTTAGTGCTTATATTTTCTATAACCACACTGGGACATTTTACTGTGTGTATCACTCCAGTCATCTGTTTTTGCCATGTACTATAAAATTCCACATCGCAGCCTGAAATCATTACATCAGTAGTGCTAGCAAAATCATCAGCAGACTAGGAGTCAGTTCAAAATAATATTTTTGGGGGATACAACTTTGACCTTAAAACATGAAAACTTTTTTCTTTCTATAAAGATAAGAAGGAAGAGGGGACTTACAGACTATTTTATTTTCATAGAGATCCCATTGCCTTGACTAAAACAAGCTGTAGTGAATTACCTACATCACACACCCTGTGGCTTCCTTCCTATGCCCGAATCACAGTATAACCACACCTTGGTTGGGCAATATTTCTTAAATATAGCTACTGTATGTTTCAATGAATAAAATGAAATCATCAAAAGCATGTGTTACTGATAGATTCACATTATGAAAATTAAACAAGCTGTAAATGTGAGTAAAATACTACATTAACTCAATAATGAGCTGTTTAACATAATATTTCATTCTTATAACCATTAATACCTCAGATATGTCACAGAAATGGTTTGCTAGGAGCTGGGAGTGCTTGTTCAGTTCAAACACATCCCGTAAAGCAGCATGGCTTAGGCGGTTCTCAGTCCTACTCGACCCGACCACTTTCTGATTTGAGTGGGTGTGGCTCACTTCCTGAAGCCCACCTACATGTATAAAACGAGCGAAGAAAATAAATGACCTGTTATTTTGCAAAATCACAACATGCTCCCCAGTATCTTGTGCAGCTAATATGAAAAAATTAAGTTAAGTTAATAGAAATATACAAATGCTTTCTAAAAACTGTAATGTACCTAATAAAGTGTCCAGCGTGCCAGTGCAGGTACTCTCTGTGATTTGTGGCTTTCTGGAATGCATGGTTGGGCATTTTAAACCTGTGAACTGAACTGATTTTTGAGCCGAATTAGGATGCAGACTTTTCTTATGCTTCATTTTTCTCACTGGAGCTTCATCTTCCGACGAGTCAAAACTCTCAACCTCCTCAGGATATCTCTGTCTCTGTACTGCCAACATGGCCAAATCCAGCCTCTGAACTTTGTTAGTACTCTCTCTAGCTCCCTGTTGTGCTTCTGTAGAGTTGTGAAGAATCTCTACGTCTTCTGACTCCTCCATGAAGACATGATCACAGGCCTTTTTTACTTCATTCCTCTCTTCCTCCGAGTCACTAGATAGAAACCAATCGGTTTTACCCTTAACTACCTTGGTTTCCTCCATGTTCACACCCTTAATGTCTGTATCAGAAGGGCTGTCTTCGCTACTCTCTGAGCTCATTTGTTTTGCATTGGTCATATGTTTCATCAGCAGAGCAGACAGATTCATATTTGCCGCAGGTCCAGAGCTGGGTCCAGACACCTCTCCTGTATTTGTGTATGTTGTTTTTGATCTGGAGCCGCAGGGATCCTCATCCTCACTAGCGCTGCTAAAATCCAGAATTTCAGCATCAGAGCAACTGGCTCTTGAACCACATGCTGCTGCTGGTCTATTTTCCTGTTTCTGTTAGGACACATAAGTAATACAGATTATTACAAGTTTTTAATAACACTACAAATTTTTGGATGCCAAAACACCATAAACAATCAATTATGCAAACTACACTTAATGACTTTCTTACCAGGCGAGCAAGTTAGCCATGTTAAGTAAGCTAATACAAACTAAGAAATTGACCAAGCATATGAATCCTATGAAAATGATAAATGTATATCCTTTTCTGATACAGTTTATTGCAGCATACAAATATTTCTTTACTCTGGCTGCATTTTTTTCAAATGTGATGTGCTAGCATAAAAGTTACTAGCTTCGAGCTTTACTATAATTTGCTCGGATTTGTTTTACCGCTTGTGCAGTTTAGCAATTAGTGGGATTTAGAACAATTAATATATCACTCCACTGAGAAGTGGATTACATTTAAAACATAAGAAATCATATATTTTGCAAAATTTAATAGGAAGAAAGGTTATTTTTTCCTCTACGGTTGTTAAATCTCTTTGTATGCTAGACAACTATAAATAATACTTGATTTTTTAAATAGAATTGATCAATTATACACCTGCTTGTCTCAGGACCCTAAGCAACTGATTTGTAGAGATGGAGAAAAAAAAAGAAAGAAAAAAGCCTCAGATATAAACTATGCTGTTTCGTTACATCATCAAATCTTGTGTGCGTTAAAAGCCTTCGATCTGATAGTCTGAGGAGTTAAACATCAGTTTCTTTATGCTCCTACAGGTAAACTATTTACACATTTTCATCCTGTGTGGTAGGAGTGAATTATTTGCTAAATTTGTTTAGAAATAATAATTATGGTGGATAAAAGAGATACATGCTGCTCAGTTAAATGTTAAACTCTTGTATTTAAAGTCTGTTTATTTTGTATGGTTTAAATGCTGCACTTGTTTTATTATTTTTTTTATTGAAAAAAAAATATTAGGAACAGGCTGCATTTAATTATTCATTAAACCTTTTTTTTTAAGATTAAATTGTAACAAAATTGGGTGAAAATGTAACATTGGGAAATTTATAAAATCGCAATACTTATATAATCGTAATTTTAATCGAACCAGCACCCAAGAATCGTGTTAACATCGTATCGGGAGGTGACTAGAGATTCCCATCTGTGCTGATTTGTCAACCTTAGCTCTGTATCTACCCTGTCTGAAAAATAAAGCTTTTTAATGACTTGCCCACCAACACTTTGTTTATGGTCAGTTAACATCAGGTTTTGAACCGAGAATTTTCCATTTTAACTTCTAATGAGACCTACATGTGAGAATCTCTTTAAAACTGGACAGATAGATAAGTTCTGATGGGTAAATAAACTCGCTAAAGATAACACATGCTTCCGTGTGGTCTTCAACAGTGGCTGGGGAGGGGGCTAATTACAGCCATGTGTTAGCCTTCATACTCATCTTTACCGTGGGAATGAATGGATGGAGAGATATCTCATAAAGAGGAGAGGAGAGATGGATGAAGAATACTAGCGTTCCTGTGACGGATCTAGGAAAGGGCGACTACTCACCAGCTCTTGCACCCTCTCATCCGTTGCCTGTATGCTGGCTGTCATGATCCCCACCTCAACATGGCCCTCCCTCTGTGACACACACAGATTTTCCATCAACTCAGTGAGAAAGAATTCATAGTCATGGCTCATTGAGGAAATCAACCATCTGACTTTTTCACTATACAGCTGTGAAAGTTCCAGATACAGTCCAGTAGCAAATTATACACACAACAATGCTTGATTAAACAAATAATTAAAGCTCTAATAACAACTCTGTTTGGTTAGCATTTTGCATAAATTGTTTTTTTTTTGAAAGTCCACCGTATAGACCACAGTAAAAAACCAAATGCTTCCTAAAATATTAATTAAGCCCTACTGGTAGTATTATTTTCTTAATAAATAAAATACATTTCTATATATTATTTATAATAACACACACATACAAGGGTGGGTAAAAAGGTACTGGGACTCTGGCTGTAGAATTTATTTCAATTAACTTTTAAAAAGGACAAATACATTATTTTTCAACATAATCTCCTTGCTTCTCAATACACGTTGTCCATCTGTCAACAAGCTTTCGTATTGCCTCATTAAATATGTTTTTGGCTGAGCTGCAAGTCACGAATGCACAGCTGTCTTCACTTGTTCATCAGAAGTGAATCTTTGTCCTCGTAGGGCTGCTTTCAGGGGACCAAACAGTTGAAAGTCTGATGGAGCAAAATCAGGACTATGAGGAAGATGGCTTTAATACCTCAAAACAAAGTTCTTGTAAAGTGTCTACAGTGGAAAGTGTAAAAAAAAATATATAAAAAATATATATAAATAAATTTTTAAAAAAAGCAAAAAAGCATGCGGACATGCATCATCATGCAAGACCTCAACCCTTGGATAGCAGTTCTCTGTGTTTAATCCAACGTTTAGGCTTCAGATCTTCAATGAGGATCTCACTGTAACGAGCACCGTTGATTGTTGAAACAGTTTTCCAGCTGATGGTTGACTCTACTTGGTCGGCAGTTGAGGATGTTCCTATTCCATATTCCGACGTTTACTCTTAGGCTAGTAAACGTAGTGATGAATCCATGTCTCGTCACCAGTATTGAGTCTCTTAATAAACCTACACCTTTTTTGGAGTATTGATGTAAATTTTGTTTGGTGATATCCAAACTTTTAATCCATACTGTGCACAAATTCTATAATAAATTAGCCACAAAAAAAAAATCAATCACTGCAATCAATCGATCACAGTTACAAATAAACTGCTGTAACACAGCACAGGAGACAGTGGCTTTGAATGAAAAGCGCTGATAAAGCCAACAGAAGTTTTAATATGACTGAAGTACAAATTATTTTTGACTCATCCATACAAAATAAAGTACTGCTTTGTGAAAGTTAAAAGGGAGTAACTTATTAACTTTCTTAGCAGGATGGCTAAACGAGCAAGTGACCAATGGGCTGAGATGCCGATCCTCGCCCATGAAGAGACGCAGTGCACTAACCTCCAGGATGCGGCGTGTAAGACAAGTTCCATCAGTCTGGAGGCGGAAGAGGTTTCTGATTCCGAATAACTCTCCTGGTTGGCCATCTACTCCTTTCACTGCCTCAAAGTAGCGTCTGGCATTTTCATTTCCAATCACTGAGGATTGCAATTGCTATGCCATCCAGCAAAACAAGGAAAACTAATCAGTTCCAATTCAATGTACACTAAAATTTATAAAACATTTTTAAAAAATTATATTAACTCATTTGTTTTATGTTGCATCATAACAGTACATGTACAAGAAAATTTTCAACAAATAATTTCTGAAAAAAGTAAATAAGTATTTCTTTAGCGATATACCTGTTTATAAATCTGGCGTAGATAGATGATCTCCTCTACTGTCCCCAGAGAGATGAGCCTAAAAACTTTCACATCCTTACACTGCCCAATGCGATACGCTCTGCACAATGAATGAGAAAAATGTGAACAATGCACAACACAAATGATATAATCAGAATTGTTTACTCCCAGTTAAGCCTATGAAATAGCTGTTATTACATGTCTCATGTCTGCCAACACTGGCCATGCAGGATTGCCAAGTGATTAAATTTATTTCGCAGAAGAAGTCTAGAAAATGCCAGTTCTGTGGTTTGTTATGTAGCAACGACAAAATGATGTCTTGGAAGCTGTACTATAAGGGAGTCACAGCCAAAAAGAGCACATAACATCAGACCTGACCTGAATCTCAGACCTGAAGAGTGCCAAAGTGTCGAACACAGAGAGCTAACTTTGTTGATATTTGAATAAAAATGGAAATGACAGGATTTCTTATAGATTTGAAATTTTTGAAAGAACCTCTCTTGTGTAGCGGTCTACCTCACCTGTCTATAGCCTGTAGGTCATTTGCTGGATTCCATGTTGGATCGAACAGGACAACAACATTAGCCCCAACAAAATTGAGTCCAACGCCACCAGCCCTTAAAAAAGACATTAATTATATTACATTCAATACCATGTGCAGTGGTGTTCACACAATATGACCCATTCCATGCTTAAACACTTGCAACTTTTTCTGCCTTTTTCTTTCAAACATAAATAATTTCTTAAGTAGAGCAACTAGCTACATTTACATGAACACTATTTCTTCAAACATTCCAACTTAAGTGTTTATATGGATGGCGATCCGATAAGCTGTTTACATGCTCAATGCATTTAATTGAAATATTACTTTTTGACCGGCTCAAAGTGGTCCTGCTCTTTGCCAAGCTTTTGATCCACCAGAGATAACAGAAGAAAGAGAAGAAGTAGTATTTTTCTCCAACTTTAGATTAGGCTTTTTAACTTTTCTGATAAATCCCACCTTCTGTGTTATTGGTTATCAGAATTCAGTCTCATCTGGTTAGATGCTTTACTAGGTGTGAACACCCAATCATGGTTCCTTTTTCAACCAGGGACTGAGTGGATGAAAGTAAAGACTGGTGTTAGAGAGTCGTTCTAATGGAGTTTATAACAGAGTTTTCCTTCTCGGAAACTTGTTACATCAGGGTTTCAAGCAACCCTGAAAAAGCAACCACTAAAGACCATCAATGATCAGCCACAATTTACACTGCATACGATGGTTTCCGTTCCATATTTTGACACCAGATCAGTTTTCAACTTTTCACCAAAAATGCTAATGATGTGCATTCGCAAGAATTTAGGTTCTGCTTTTCGCACTTGTTTGATAAAAAAAAAAAAAAAAAAATCCCATTATTTATTATTATCCCAAATTTTCATTATTTCTTTATAATGTTTTAGGATATAGAATAATGGCTGATTTCGTTTATCCCCAATAAGCTTTCTTTCGGGTTCAACCGTCAAGGGATTGCCACAACGAACCCTCCGATCTGCACGGAAGCCTCCCATTTTACCTGGGTTTGGGATGGCACTGCGTGCAGTGGCTGGGTAGTATAAGGTGTGGCAGCCCAGTTGTACTAAGGCTCGATCCAGGATCCTCAAATCACCAAACCAACATCCTAGAGCCTTTGACTCCTGAGCCACCACTCCCCTATTTAGTTAATCCCCAAAAAACTCAACTAAACCAAGTGATAAATTTTCAGGATTCTGACCTTTCTCGACCGAGTCAAAAACAGAAATATTGAATGCAATTAAAAATGGATTTATTTAAATTTTCTTAACATTTAAATATGTTTCGTGGTTTTAATAGTTTGCAACGCATGATTTTGAGAGAAAAATGAAAATAAAATTTAAGATCATGATCTTTGTGGAATGTGGAAATTTCATATGGGATCAAGGAAGTATCTATCTATCTGCTAAGCAAAAAACTGTATCTTACATTTATGGGAGAGCTGGATAGTCTCTGTATTCATAAATACAATAAACAAATAAATCATCCACAATTTTTTGCCCATTTTCTTGAAGGGTGCTAAAGTGATTAATTAAAAACCATGCTTTCACTTGATCAGAACCATAGATAGCAAATTAGCATATGTATAAAATCTAATAAAATGTGAAGTGACAAATCTTATCATGCGGTAGCTGCACTCACATGGTGGACACAAGGCACATGTTAATGTCACTGCTGCTGTTGAATTCCTTGACAATGTGGATGCGATCTTTAGCCTTGGTGCTTCCATCCAATCTACGATACTCCATACCTTCAGCAATGCAATAGCTCTCCAAAACATCCAGGAGCTAGGAAACATTCAAATTATTCTTCAGATTAGCAAAAAAAACTAAAGTGTTTAACTGACAGAAGTTTGATATGTCTCTCTAATCATATAATAACTGTCTATATTTAGTTGCTTCATCAACCTTCCAAAATAAAAAAGGTCACACCAAAGATCACAGTAATACACATCATCAGTAATACACCATGTTTATAATGTAATACAAATCATAAACTCTTCACCTTTGTTGAAAGTGAAAAAAGTAGAACTTTGTCATTCTTTGTGATGAAATGATTAAGTAGCCTTTGCAGCACCTGTAACACAAAAACTGACTATAAATGAGGGTTCAACAAGAATGATGAATAACTTTCTCAATTAAGTGCTAAGAATCAGGCAATTCACACTGAACACTGGGTCTACTGTCATTATTCATTTGCTATTTGACATGGGAGACTTTGCAGCATTTTTCCTGTAATGAAAGCACTAGAAATGGAGCATCTGCCAATAACAGCACCAGCAATGCTCTGGACATGAGCGAAGAAGACTCTTTGGATAGACTTTAAGAACGACTAAATACAGGCCTTGTTATTTTCCAAAGAAGTGTGTCCATAGCTAGTGAGGCAAAGCCACGCAGGGCCAAAACTGGCCAAAGCATGGCTTATTCATGCCCTCGGCACCAGAACAAAATCTGGAGTGCATGCAAACTCAGATTTACAGTTCTGTGGTTTAGCGGATTGGGTGGTGACGGTCATAAAACAAATACACAACTCTGGCATATTAAATAGTACAATGTTAATATCCAACCTTCATTTTTCCACTGTAGACAGGGTCTGACATGGCCTCAAATGCAGCCTGCTTGCATCTTTCTGTGAAGTCTGGAAACTTCTTGAAGACTTGCTCACAGATAGCAGTTACATATTTCTCCTGGTACAGAGGACGAGAATATAAGAGAATCGCCTCAAAGAAAATATGACACACCAAAGTTCCTGCATGGAAATTATTCCAAAATTATTAAAATCCAGATTTCATAATCAGGAGTGTACTTGACATTATATTTGTATAGAATAATTGTTCATATTCATTATTATTATTATTATTATTATTAATGTTATCATACAATATTATTATTATTAATACACGATATGCCTTGCATAGAAAAATTAATTATTTCACCTAGCTTCTTTCAAAAATTTTCAGTCTGAAAATGCAAAGTCATACTTATGCTTAAGCAAAGTTGTACTCAATACCATGTGTTGAAGACACAGATATTTTCTGAGCAAATCACTAATTAATTTTGATTTTATAAAACGTTTTTAAACGTTTTTAATCAGGTGCATTTATAGTGCATTTTATTCTGACTGTCCTGTCCAAATGTACCGTTATTTATTTTTGTTCTCTTTTGCACCACAAAAATGCCATTTATGAGACTGAAATAATTAGAAAAACAATTAGAGCTTAATGCCAACTTCGCCAACAGTGAGGCCTCTACTACCATCAAGCCAAATATATGACAAGTTACCTGTGAGACTTAAATATCCTTAAAATATTATTTAAACAGGCAGGGAGCTATTGAGGATAAACAACTGCAGACATCTGACGTTCTTGAACCTTCACTACCGCTCAAAGGTTGGGGATCACTTGCAAATTTCTATGTTTTTGTTTCGTGATTAACTTTTTTACATTCTACAACAATACTGAGAATTTCAAAACCATGAAATAACACAAACGGAATTAGGTAATTATGTAACAATAACAACAACAAGGTATTTTAAGACACAGAGGTAAGCCTTTCTGGAATAGACCTTCCCAGGAAGGCAAACCAAAACGTACCTTTGCTGCAAAACAGAAATTAATTTAGAGTTACCAGTCTCTAAAAAATCACCAATTAACAGCATCTAAGAATAGAGCCGTTATGAAGACTTTACAGATCATGAGTAACAGATACATCTCAAAATTAAAAGGAGATTATTGCATATTTTACATTCTTAAATGTAATCAGTTCAGCTGCTGTCTGCAGTGATAATTCCTATGATAAATCCTTTAAAACTCTACAAATCAGTGTCTCTCAGATGGGTGCACTGACAACCCAAAAACACACCAACAACCAGAGACAAAAACAAATAAATCGAGTGTTGATTTTTTTTGGTTTGTTTCATATAAACCTAACATTGCTGCATGTGTATCCCAACCATCCTATATAGACATGTAGAGAAGAACACACCATATCTGTGCTTTTTCAGCACTCACAAACACATGCCTGTTTTTTACTGGTTCCTTCTTTACTCTGCAGCAGGGCTACGTGATTGGCGACCTTCCTCAGTATAGCCAAGTAACTGAAGTACAAGTGCCTCACAGAGACACTGTCTGAATTGAGCTTATAGCAGCACTTTCTCCTGGAGCGTCCGCTGCTGCATGGACACTTCTCAGAGCTCTGTAACAGCAACCGGACATCATCTGTGTCCAGTACAGCACGGTATACTGCCTGCTGAAAATCTGTCATGGAACAATACACCACCTACACAAACATACAAGACATTATTACTGCTTTTGCCCAGGTATAGCATATGCAGAACCCTTTTGTATGACAGCACGTGTTTGCAGCCATTTCACACAAAAACATTACCTTATGCTTTGAAAAACAAGAATTATAAATAGAACAGGTGTTGGTATGATAAGGGTACATGGTTTCATCCATGAAAAAAAATTAACAAAATGAAAATAAGTGCACTAACTTTTTATACATATAAAAGCAATACACATAAGCATGTACATACATGAGCATAAGTGCATCAAGCTTTAGTTGCTGACTTTCCATGTTTTCAACAGAAAAAGATGTCTGAAAATAACAAACGTTTAGAATGAATCTCAGCCGGACTGTCAGACTCACCCTGTCATCTTTCTTTGGTAGCTGATCTCTAATGAGTGCTTTGGTTCTCCTGAGGAACCAGCGGCACAGAATTTTAGCCAGGGCCTGGGCAGCCTTGCGGCCCTCGGCCAACTCTCTCTTGGTTGCAGTGTGTTTCTGTCCCTGTTCAATAGGTTCAGAGAACCTGTTTACAAAACTACCCAGTGACCCAAGGCATCCAGGGATAGCCCTGAAACCACAAAAGAATACACAAGAAATAAACATATGAACGCATTTAAAACTATGGAAGTAAATAACAATCAGAAAGAGACGTTCTGTCCATGACTCACCAATCCATGACACACCAAAGTTCCTCCAGGTTATTCTGCAAGATTGTACCAGTCAGTCCCACGCGTACTTTGCATTTCAGATCCTTCATTGCCTGAGTGATCTGAGATTTGACATTCTTTAGCTTGTGAACTTCATCTACAATGACAGCTGCCCAGTCTAGACTGTAGTGAGAGATGACATCAGAATGCAGATAAAAGCGAACATGAAATCAAACAGATTTTTTTTTTTTTTTACAGAAAGCTTATATAGCCTACATAATGTATATAGAGCAAATGTCTACAATGGGCTAGAGTTTGCACAACCAGTTATAATATTTGTGCTCATTCTAAGAGGAAATTATAAAATTATACAACAGTTAGTTTCAACCATGTAAACTGATTGGATGAGAGGCATTCCACGAGTGGTGACAGTGGAGGGTAACAGCATTGGAATGTTTAAATAAATGCACCACTCTGCATCCCAGGTGTTCTACAATCATTAATTAAACTAATTGTCAGTTGCAGCATGGGTGCAAGTAGTTCTATATGGAAGGCAGTACTAAGGCTGAGCCTGAGAGCTGCATTCAAAACCAGTCACAGAGACATTTAAGCAAGGAAATACTTCTGATAATCTCATTTTAAACAAAACTTTATCTTCTTAGTAATTGCTTCTAAGCCGCTCTGAAATACCTGCATGTTGTTGTTTTTATGCCTAAGCCGCTAGAAAGCTAACTTTAATTCATTCAATTAAATTTAATTTATATACAGTAGTGCTTCGTCACAAAGCAGCTTTACAGAATCAAAAGAAAATGAGGTATGAAATGTATGAGAAAATGTGTATAAATATGTGTTAAAAATGATCAAAATGTCCATGATGAGGAAGCAGAGGGCGACGGTGACAATGAAAAACACCCTGAGATGGTAATTCTTGTAAAAGAAACCTTGAGAGGAACCAGACTTAACAGGGAACGCATCCTCATTTGGGTGATGACAGATAACAGGACTTGTTTTGCAGTAATACTGTGTTAGGCGGCTGGAGTTCAATATAACATGAGATGTGTTTATGTTAATATGGAGTACAGTTTCGTTATAACTAGCGTCAAACACAATGCTGAATCCCAAATCCCTCTCGAACAGGTGATTGTACACCCTAGTGCAATGGCTTTCCATTTAACAGTATTTGGGACTCAAGCACAAAACCCTAAACTTACCAGAGTTGATATTCTAAAGCAGAATAAGTGAAATTTTAAAGACAAACTTACGAGGACTGTCCACCACCTCCATGTTTTATGCTCACAGTACCGGTAAGAATTTAAAACTACTTTCACACCGGTAAACTATCACACTAACTTTCAGTCGCTAGCTCCGGGAAGTCGCAGTTAGTTAGTTCCGCCAGTCACAGAAAGATACGTGTTGGTGGGGAGCTGGTCAAAAGCAAATCATAATCTGTTCCTAATTAATGGTGTTTGTGGAACTGGTGTATAAAAGCAATATCACGCTCGAAGTGCTGTTGTGCTAGATATCATTATGGCTTTGATGCCTTCAGCACTCTGGCTGCGCTTTCGTGTGTACGACCGCATCACAGCTGAGATGATAACCGGCACAAGAACACTTCCTCTCATATGCAATTGCTTTAATATGATCTTCGTTATACTGTACCTGTTAAACTCATCTAGACAGAGTCTTAGTGTCTCAAAGGTTGTCAGGACAATCTCATATCTTCCTCTGTTTACACGAGCCAATTCTTCCTCCTTCCTCACACCATGAACAACCACTGTTTTGAAATGGCCCCATGTGTCCAGCTCATCTTTCCAGTTGTAGAGCACAGAGAGGGGAGTCACGATGAGGAAAATCTATTTATTTAGGCAAAACAAATCGCCTGATTTACAGTGAGACAATGGCACAAATTACTTAATGATAATCAGGCCTGTCACAGCATTTAAAAGATTATTTGAAGTGATCAGGGGTATTTGAGGTGATCTTAACATAATGACATGTATGACAACTGTGACAGGCCTGAAACAAAAGGCTTTATTACAGTACCTTCTTAACTTTGGACAGTTTTTTTGATGGCACTTGTGATTGCAAAAACTCTGGCCTGTTATTTTCAACATCCTGCCATGTTCCTGTTTTCTGCAAAATGGCAGCCAAGCAACTTATAACCTGTTGAACAAAAAGATATTAACAGCTATAATCATAAAGGCAACATTGATTCCTGGTTGCCTTCACACACAACCTCATATAAATAAACAAGTATGTTTTAGCCTACCTGAATGGTCTTTCCCAGGCCCATGTCATCACCCAGGATGCAACCTCTGGACTTCAAATAGCTGTCATGGATAAATTTAACCCCCTCTCTCTGGTAGTCTCGTAGATATCTGTTAATGGTGTATGGAACTTGAGTAGTTCCTGACAGAACAAACGGTTCTGAGAAACCAGGAGGCTTCTGTGTATGGAAGGCGGGTTTCTCATCTTCAAATGGGATCTTGAACATTCTGTGTCTTTTGGGTTCGAGGATTAATCCAACATCATCTTCCATTTTCACAGAAGTACATAAGGTCACGCAGGGGTGGATTCTTATTTAAAGACCTTAAAGGACATGTAGCCATCATCATAGCACCAGAGGATTTACTGCATACTGTTTTAAAAACCAGAGAAACAAATAGCTCTTAAAACGGGATTTGTTAGTCAGATAGATAAAAACACAAGTGCCGCAACTTCTGGTCAGATGCAGAGATTCTGAGACTGGCTAGTTAAGTATACTTTTATTAACAGCTTTTTTTTTATTTTTTTTATTTAGGCAAGACACTACAGATACAAACTATTCCAGGACCATCACACCTATACTGAACATCACATTATAGATTTAGCACTCTTTTGCTGTTATAATTGCTGCTGGGATACTTTTAACAATTTTTGGGGGATTGGTGATGACAGAGTGAGCCAACAGCATCATTCCAATTTATCCCAAAGTCCTCAAGTTTGGCAAACCAAACAAACCTTGCTTTGTGCAGTGACATTGTCCTGCTGGAACAAGCTGAGGGTTCTTAGTTCACACTGTATGCTGTTGTGTTTTTCAGAATAGGAACATTGATATTTGTAGGATTTACAATAGCAATTATTAAAAACCATTATAAGAATTTTTTACTAATGAATAAAGAAGTTACACTGCCTGATCAAAAAAGTTGCCATTTCAGAAGGGTCAAATTATCAGGCAGTGTCAACTAAAGAAAACACCTAAGGAGATTTTTAAATCACTGCTACTGTGTTAAGAACTATTCAAAACATGATTAAAACCTGTAAGGGTAGTGCTAAACATCATGGAAGAAATGTGGTCAGAAAAAAAATCATGAATTGAGATCACTTAAACGTTTAGAAAAGATGGAGGCAGTAGTGGCTCAGAGGGTTGCTGATTGGAATGTCGGAATTCAAGCTGCAGATCCACCATGTTGCCATTGTTGGGCCCTTGAGCAAGGCCCTTAACTCTGTCTGCACCAGAGGTGCTGTAACATGGTTGAAACTAGCTATGCTAGTATATGCAAAGAAAGAATTTCGCTGTGCAGTAATGTATATGTGACTAATAAAGGCTGAAATACATAGTCTTTGGTCCTCCTGACTGAGTGAATGTAGTAGCTTAATGTGGGAGTGCCCTAGCGACGGAGAGTAATTGGGTACGACTAAATTAGGGAGAAAATCGGGGGGAAAATTTTGGAAGATTAAATATATAATGTGGTCTGGGTAGTCTAGATTGACCCCATTACAGAGGTGTGTCAGGGTAAGAACAAAAGTGCATTAAGTGATGCACCCATCACGCATAGTGTCCACTGTACAAGCCTCTGGGGGCTGTGTTGTGATCTGGAAATGCTTCAGATGGTCAGGTCTAGGTTCAGCAACATTCATTCATATTATGTACTGCTTATCCTCTACAGTGTTACAGATGCCAGTTTATCACTGTCACACCAAGCATGGGTAGGACAAGAAAACTCCATGCACACTGACCCAAGGCGGGACTGAAACCCTTAAGACCTTCAGACCAGGTTGTCACATCTATGAACTTTTCTTCTTCCCTGATGGCACAGAAATAGTCCAGATTTTAAATAGTGAAAGACTGGTTGTGGGAGCATGCAGAATCATTTTCATATGTAAACTGGCCACCACACTGTGCACTGTAATCAAAACCGAAGACACTCAATGAAATCCTGGAGACTTTTTGGTCAGGAAATGTAGACTCAAACGTTACTAAAAAAAAAAAAAATATATATATATATATATATATATATATATATATATATATATATATATATATATAATAAAAAAGCCTTTCTATTGCAAACGAAAACATAATTAATTTTCAAAAAAAAAGAAAAGAAAAGAAATAACAATATGAGAATGAGAATAATAGTAAAGAGGTGGAGAATAATGACTGTGATATCTGTTGCTTGCGCTGTTTTCTACTTGCACCGCATCATTCTCCTCGACATCAGACTGCCCTGACGGAGCTAACACTCGCCTTGAAAAACACCTTTTTAATCATGTTATGTAAATGAAACTACATAATTCACTTTATAATTATTAATAAGTTGAATGACGATGGAGGTACCTCTTGAGAGTCACATAGCTGAGAAGCATCTAGAATTGCTAGCACTCAGGGCTAGCCGGCTTGCTAATATTAAATAGCATGCCGCTGCGTACTGCTGGAACGCTATATAAGATGCAGGTCAATGGAAGAATAACTGTTCTCATATTCGCCCGCTTAAACACCAGTCCGACACGGTCTGGGACACATAATTGGTCTGGTTGGCAATTAGCTTGGACCATCAACGTAAAGGGAACCAAGGCGAGGAACACACTTTTTGTTTGTGCATCTGTACAACCGGAACAGCACTTTCACCAAATGTGAGGCGTTTAACAAATCACGGTTAAAAAACGCACTTTCGCCAGTTGTTTTTAACGAATCCGGCAACACTACAACGCAATGCTTGTATATTATTGTGTCACAATTTATATTTGTATAACTGTCCTATGTAACCTTAAAAAAAGGTTCTCATTTGCGCTAACAAGCTAACAGTATATATGTTCATTGGGTATAGAAAAGAATAATCTCCCTTTAAAATAGTTACATTTTGTTGCTTTGCAGCCTGAAAATTACATATATAACACCAACATGTCAGGAAAAAGACTTGTAAAGTTAATCATGTGAAGCTAATCACCTTATCTGACTTTGCAATATTTG